>JAMWYP010000571.1:0-128247 GCA_025563575.1 Acacia pycnantha | reverse complement strand
GCACCAGAAAACAGAGAATAATATAACAAAACGACGTCGCGTTGGCAAGGAATTGAATCTTGAAATAGATAAAGTAATTATGCTTTTCTGCTAAGTAGCACTAATATGCGAGCGTATTCGCTAATGGCTATATATATAAATTTATATGTGATACAAAATATAAAAATGAGATACAATAGATTCTAAAATTTTAAAATTGAGGATTAAGAAATAGAAGTCATACAGGAAACGTAAGTTCTGAAGTTTGCCTAATGTGTCTGGGATCGGACCACTTAGTCTGTTCGAGTACAGATCCAAGGTCAGCAAGCTTGTCAAGTTTCCTAGCTCTTCTGGGATTTTTCCACTTATATTATTCCCATCAAGTCCCCTGCCATTTGAACAATATATAATAACTTCAGAACTCAACATATATTCTTATAAAAAAAAAGAACTCAACACATATATATAATAAATGACAGAAACAACATGTATATATATGATGTATGATTAGTGTCATGTTTGATTCTCAACTCACAATTGCTGCAAATTTCTGAGCTCACCAAGCTCTGCAACTAGTTCACCCAATAGGCCAGCATTTCCAAGATCACTGTAACAAAACACAAAATTTTCTTTAAACGAGAATAAAAAAAATAAGCTAGAGGGAAAAACGAGGGAAATATAACTTACATACGAGTGACACTTCCACCATCGCATTGAACACCAAACCAGGTGCAGGGATTCACTACGGCGGAATCCCAGTTTCGAAGAGCACTGTTAGGATCGTTCATGTTCTTCTTCAATGCACTCAGGACCTCACCTGTCTTATATCAAAGCAATATTTTCAGATTCGACCACCCTTCATATATAAATTATTATGAATCCTGATTTAAATAATATATTTGAAGAAAAGAACACACCCACCTTCCGTAATACCAGAAACCTTTCGTACAAAAGCAAACACTAGAATTGCGCAGAGAAGAAGAAACGAACCCATGGATGAGAAAATGAGTCGCTTGATATGATTTAATATCCAGTCTTCTTCTTCAACAACACAGTTCAGAGAGCTTCATAATAATGAACTAACCATACATGCATGTTGAGAAATACAGTGCAGTGCCTCGCAAATAATATATAATAATATTTCCCATTTTTCGGAGACCCTCTCGTCACTAGAAGTTTCATGTCCGAGAGGCTTATCAATGCTCAGAAACATCTTGGCCTTACTTTCTTCGATGATAAGAACGAATGAAATTTCCAAGTCAATTTCTGGGTACTTAATAGGCTTCTTCTTTCTCTGCCGCTGTCGTGCTCGCTCGTGGAAACCCAGAAATTAAAAAGGTCAAAGATGCCTACTTCAATTTACACGCGTGAGCTTTTTGACTAAATTTCTCGTATATTAATATATTAGTATTGAGTTTTTACTCGGTAGGATCCACACGCACTAAAACATTTCTTTTTCTAATATTATTGTAATTTATTCACTTTGACTTGGGCTGTTTACTTTTATAACGAAATACTCCAATATTAAATTAAATTAATTTTATATTTAAATATATATTAAATAGGTTAAATTATACAAAACCCCTATCACATGTAAATAATCTTCCTACTTTAATTTTAAACTTTACGATAAACTTCCCTAGATTTTCAAGTCCATGTGTAGGTAACTCCAACTGTCAATTTTATACCCGATTAAACTTTTGTTCTTGTATGTATATATATAACTCCCTCAATTTTGTGTTATATGAAATAAACCCCATTAACTTTAAGCTATTTGTGATAAATAATAAATAAAATTAATAGTATGAGAGTTATATATATGTATAAACGTAAAAGTGTAGGGTTCACAAAATTTCAAATATTAGAGAGATTTTTTTATATATATAATATTAGAGAGATTTTACACACACACACATATATATATATAGAGAGAGAGATTTTACACACACACACACATATATATAGGGTAAAGGATTTCTCCAGTCACTGGAGATAGAGTTATCTCCAGTGACCCCAAAACTACGTCGTTTTGGATTAATGAAGGGTGTTTCTGTAATTTTGTTTATTTTTTAATCATATAAATTTTACCAAAACACCATTCATTAATTCACCTAAAATTAATAACACACCCTTCATTAATTCAAAACGACGTAGTTTTGGGGTCATAGGAGATAACTCTATCTCCAGTGACTGGAGAAATACTTTTCCCATATATATAACATATAGTTGGGAGTGTTTTTTATAATTTAGGCTTTTAAATATCATCAATATATTTTTTTACAATTAGCATGTGATGGACTAGAAAAGGAAAGACTTATTGTGAGAGTTTCAAACCAACAAATTAATAATTACCATTAATATTGAAGCCGATTCAGACCAGTCTACATCATCTTCGAATCAAGCTTCAGTGGTTGAAATGAAGCACAATCTTACTAGTTACTACAACAAAACATTCTTCTTTCCTACTTCAATCATTGCATATTTGCTTGCATGAGATTTTATTTTAATTTTATAAAGTATTTTTTCAGTTCTCTAACTCTAACACCATTACATTATATCTTAGACGAAACATTATCAAATGCTGACCTTTTGAATTTAGCATTTTAAGAAAATAATAATGATTGACACAAAAAATCATGGGAGAGTTGATAAGGACCAAGAAAAAAAATATTTATTAATACACATTTTAAAAATTGTAATTATATTCAAGGACCAGAAATTAAAATATAAATTTTCAATTACAAAATTAACACTCCCTACATTTTTTTCTTACCCCATTGAATTTGATAACTAACCATCAAATAGTTGAGACTGGTGATTTATATTTGTGATCTCTTTTAAAAGATAGCATGACATATGTGTGTGTGTTTTTAATTTTAGTGGAAGAGGCTTTAGCTGTTTAACGATGAGATCTTGAGTTCGATTTCATGCATCCATCATAATTAGGGTTCAAATTTACAGCATTACATGTTAAAAGTCCAGCTGCCCTTCGGAAAAGAGGTGTCTCCATTTACATTTCTCTTCATTTCCTCTCCATTTACTATATCCACCATTGGATCAACTTGTCATGAGATCAATAATTTATAAAAATATATTCTAATCTTAAATAAAAAAAATATAAATAAATTTAAACTATTTAAAATTTAACATAAACATTTCAAAAATTGTATGAGATAAAAAGTAAAAAAATACTATAAAATATGTTAATAAAAGATTACAATTTTGAAGTAGCTAGATATAATTTTAATATTTTAAATTTATTTTATGTGTTTTTGTATTTAATATATTATTATTATTATTATAAATATTAACCTTTGAAAGTTAATATAATTGTGGAAATAGTATAAATAGAGAAAAAAATCTCTGCTTGCTAGTTTCGAGTTCGAACCCTAGAGGAAACATTTGTAATAAGAGAGATAGCCTCAAACTTTGAACTGGATATTGATAAAAGAAAATGTGAATATGATGAATACTTTGAAATTATTAAATAATGTTGATTGAAAATCTAAAATTTGTTTTTCACTCGTTTATTGTTGAAAGAAATAAGTTTCTCTTTTTGCCCTTTGCTCATCTCTTTTATAACTGATTTTTCCGATTTTTTCTATTTGGAGAGGCCATCCCCCTAGAAGCTAGAAGTATGGTATAACGATTTTTTTAAATAGATTACGTAACAAGTTTTCAGGGAGATGATTTGAGTTTGAACCTATAGAATCCTGCCACGTACGCTTATAATAAGAGAGATTAACGCCAACCGATTCCTTCTCAAAACAGACCAATCCTTACGTTGCGCACCTCCGTCCTCTTTGGATCTCATAGGTATTTGCAGATTATTTTGAAGTGTTCACAATTTACATTCATATCATATCTAAAATATATTTCAATTATTATTTAATTAAAGATTATTCATAACAACCATAAAGATAAACGCATGAGATCGAATGCAACAATTATCTATATTATATTAAATAGGGAATTAAGCATTTTGAAATTTCGTTGCTCATTGTTTTCTCACATTTGTCTTGCAGAAAAAATTCGAAGGCAACGAAATGTTTTGTTATCAATATGACACATAAATTTGTCAACTATAACGCTATAACTTGTTTATATGACACACACATTTGTCAACCATAACACAATGATTTGTCAACAGATGGACTGGACCTGTCAATCATAACACTATGACTTGCCAATAAGAACAAATAAATAATTTCACAATTTGAATCTACATTATCGAGGTTCCTTAATAGCTTTTAGATAGGGAATCGTATACTGGGACTTTTATTTTTATTTTTATTTTTTCTATTCCTTAGGACCATGTTGCGATTTTCCCTTTATTTTATTCATATTTTTTCCTTTAAATTTTCAACTTTTTTTTGTTGCCTAATTTTCATTTTTTGTGGCTGTCTGCCAGATTATCGTGACAATTTTTTTTTTTTTCCTGTGTACGTGTGTGTTTATTTATTTGAATGAAAACTAACCAAGAAAATCTTTCAATTTACTAATTACTCGTCGTATTCCAATTTCATTGTGTCTTTGATCTCAAGGCAGAGAAGAAGCATGGCGGGGCACGACGAGATATCGGAGAAGTTGTTTCGTCGTGATAGCGACGACTCTAATCACGACGACTCTAATTCATCTTCTTCTGAAGATTCCGATGGATTCGAAGCCGCCGATCATGGCCCCTCCCAAACCACTGTTCGTAGGCTTTTCGGTCGTGAGAGGCCTCTCCATATGATCTTGGGTGGAGGAAAAGGTACGATGCAATATTGAGAGGAACATTTATGCGAGTGATGATCTTATAATTCGTGTTGTTCATGATCTATTAATATAGAGTATACAATGTTCTATCGTTAAATGCAATTCATGTTGTTTTTTGATTTGATTGTTTTCACAGATTCATATCCACTGTTTGAGATCATAGCATATATAATTATGCACCGAACTTGAACATCTTAATTATTTATCCTTTATTCTTTCCGTTTTTGTTATTAATTAAATTATTTGTCTTGATATGATTTCCTTCGCTTTTCCTGTGGCTTCTTTATCAGATCATGCAAAGTGATATTATTATTTATTAATATGCGATTGTTCCTTTTAAATTTTTAAGCAAGTTTACCATTAATATTATTTAGATATAAGTTTTTCCAGATTTGGATCGATCATAGTTAATTAGCTATGGGACACGTACAAACATAATCATCACGATTACAGCCAAATATGAAGAGTTGGGTCTAGTTGAATAGATTGCTAAATTTTTAGATATACCTGTAGGTTGAGATTGTCTTTAAATCAAAATGACTTAAACCAATTGATAAGAAATGTCTTGCTTTTTATAAACCTTTAATTTAATGCCTAACTATTCAATGTGAGACATGTTTTAATACAGATAATATGTAAGGCTCTATTTCTAAAGTATCTATGATGTTCATGAGGATTTATACAATGTTATATGAGTTTTGGGTTATTTGTTAATTATGATTCACACAGGTTTAGTTTGTGACTTGGTTGTTTCTGGAAGATAAAGTCATGTATTGTCTTAATTACAAGATTAATATTAAATTCACTTGCAGCTGCTGAAATTGTGCTGTGGAGGAAAAAAAAGGAGTCAGCAAAAGTGTTTGGTGCTGCTACAGCGCTATGGTTTCTCTTCGAAGTGCTGGGATACCATTTAATCACTCTCGCTTGCCATGCATTGATTCTCATAACAATGATCTTTGTCTTGTGGACCAAGGCATCCATGTATATCCGCAAGTAAGCCACATTATTTATCCATATATGAAGTTACAATAAAAAATTACTGTTTTGTTCTCAGGTTGTTACAAAACATTTCATGTGTTCTTTGGCATTTTAATTCTCAACCAGGTCTGCACCTCGCATCCCAGAAGTTACAATCCCAAGAAATTGCATTGTTGAGGTTGTTTCTACTATTGGAAACGAAATCAATGGATTATTGGGTGCTTTCCGTAATCTTTTGAAAGATATTACGTCTGGCAATGATTTGAAGAAGTTTGCTGTCGTAAGTTTCAATATCTTTCTACTCTTCTCGTGAAAATGCATGCTTGTTGCTAATTGATTGGCACAATTTGGATTCTCAGCTCAGATGCTTTAGTTGCATGGCACTTAAGACAAACCATTTGGACTAATTAAGGTGTTTTCTGTCGGATTATCAGGTTATTTTTGCATTATGGATTCTCTCCATTATTGGGAGCAAGTTCAGTTTGCTTACCTTGATTTATCTATGTAAGAATATCTCCCTTCTCTTCTCTTATAAATAATTACTCCCCTAGTTCTTAATATAAGAGTCATCAGTTGAATTTTTTTAGAGATCAACGAAGTTAAATCAATTACTTGATCATATCATATGTTGTATATTACTCCCTCGGTCCTTAATATAAAAAATATTTATGTGATTTGATTAGATTAAAGAAGTTGATCAAGTTAGTTGATAAGATATGTATTTTTTAAAATACCCTAGTTAATCTCCTTAATTTCTCAATTCCCTCTCCTCCTTGGTAGTTAAAAAGAGGATCAATATGGGTAAATTAGGAAAATGTTAACAAATATAAAAGGGATAGGATATTGTTACCACCAATGTCACTACTAATGTGTTTCACCATTAGATCGAAATCTCAATAGGAGAAAGAAATGATAAAGGCGAGATAAGATTCGATTTAACAGTGAAATAGACTGGTAGTAATACTAATTTGTAGTAATAATATCTTATCCCAATAAAAAACCTTTATATTTAGGACTAAGATACACTTCTCAAATATGTCTTCTATTAGAAATGTGGAGTATTAGATTATATATCAGCTTATAAGTCAGACAAATTAGTTTAAAAAAACGTTAAATATAAATACTTTAAAGTAACTTATTTTTATTTTGTAATTTTTTTAGAAGAAAAGTCAATTGATTTATTTATTAAGAACAAGAGGTAGTATATATTGAAGAAGGTGATTCCAATGTGTATGGGTAAGCTTGAAGGAACATTATTATGGTGTGACGCAGGCATAGTGTTCATATTCACGGTGCCGATGGGGTATGAGAAGAATGAAGAGAAGGTTGATCTGTACGGCGAGATGGTAGTTGCTGAGATGAAGAAACAATTTGCAGTTTTCGACGACCAGGTTTTGAGCAAGATACCCATTATTGGAGGATCATCCAAAAGGGATTAAGAGCCATGCATGTTCTCTCTCTCTCTTTTTTAATTTTTTTGGTACCTTACTTGTCCATTGCTAATTAAATATGAGTCTTGTCCTCATGAAAACTACATTCCATGTTTGTTTTATTTCTCGGTTTGTCAGAGTCTGCAGCCATTCCACTTGATTCTGTAAAAGTGAATTTTCATTTCTCCGATCCTCTTTTGGGCCAACAAAAATTTGTTTGTTAACATTATATGGTGTTCAATTTTAAAAATTCATGAAGTATCAAACTTTCTGATGGAACGAGCTAGTCCCTTATAACGTGGTGGGATAAAGTTTGAATCCTTATTAAGAGAAGTGCGTACCCATATCCTTGAATCGGCCTATGGCCTATGATAAAAAGATACCTGTGTTTGGGTGGGGGAGAACAGGGACGGATAGAGGGGGGCTAGGGGTGGCCTCCGCCCCCCTAAAAAAAAGAAAAAGAAAAAAAAAAATATACTACACACACGCTGGACCAGAGGGAAAGCACGATGAAATAAAGTGTGGGTTTGTAACTCTATCTTGGCCCACAAGTATACCATAAAAAATATATATATGCTGGCCCACAGGTTTGCTTTTTTTTTTTTCCTGGTCAAACCACAAGTTTGCTTTCACCGTTTCACGGACCGCGCCTTTTATTTATATTTAGGGAAAAACAGCCAACACCTTTAATATATACTCCAAACGTTACTTGTTTTCCAATTTTAGAAAATTGCCATAGTCTCTTCTTCCTTTCTCACTGGCGGCTCGTTCAGCATTTTTTCAATAGCTTACGCATAAATTTTGAGAATCAATAAGTTTCTCAAAATCACTTATTTTCGTTAAATTTCTTTTATAAAATTTATTATACATGATTTCATCTTTCTAATGATACTAATTTTATACTGATTTGAGAATATTTTAGGGTTAGTATTTTGGACAAGTTTTGAGTTTTATTAATAGATGGATATAAGATCAATTTCTTGATGATTCTCTAATTACATATATTGAAAAAGAATTTGTTTTGAGTTTTAGCACGAATTTAAGTATAGATGAGTTTAACAATATGAAAACACGTAGAGTAAGAATCAAGTGAAATAAACTTAATTTTTGTAATATATTTCTTTCAATTTTTTGTATATTAAGTCTTCATCGTAATTTAAGTACTTTTATTTATGATTTAACATTTTTTATTTTCGCCCCCCGTAAGTAAAATTCCTAGGTCCGTCCCTAGGGGAGAAGGTCATGAGCATGCGCGCTAGTTTATTCATGATCTGCAACACACGTATATGGGTTGCAGGATCCATCCCCCATGTAGCTTCATAAAATCAAAGAAACATGGATATGCCACGTCAGCATCAATCTCTACGATTCTAATATTCATGTCATCATCACCTTGGAAGAAGATACTCTCCCCATCACTCATCTGTCCATCCCTCATCATCCTTCATCCTGACCGTCCAAATTTTGATCCAAAGATCTAGAAATATTTTTCAAAAAACCGCGCGCCATCACCTTCTTCTGTTTTGGACGGTCAGGATGAAGGATGATGAGGGATGGACAGAGGAGTGATGCGGAGAGAAACCAGACGCCATCACCTTCTTCTGTTTTCATCTTCATAAAAACCTTACTGCCCCGCTCATAAAATGTCAAATTATTAAAAAAAATAAATATATAAATTCAGAAACTGTTAAATGTTATTCATGATAATGTAACAAATACTTTTACAAAACATTAAATCTAACAAATTTTAATATAAAGATTGAGATAAGTGATACGAGAAAGGGGACAGAGAAGAGAATGATAAGAAGAAGGAAGCTTAAATCCCTTAGAGGTGGGAAACGAGGATATGCATGCCCAAATTTTAATTATAAGAGCTTGCTCCGGATGGCTGCAAAATAAAAATAAAAATAAAAAATTCAGTGGCAATGAAAACATGATTTTTTTTTTTTTTGTTTGACATGACTTCAATGATGGACTTTTGGTTATGAAGTGGCTTATATATTTTTTTTGGTCAAAGATGAAGTGGCTTATAGACACTGAAGCTAATTGTTGTATCTTTTTTGCCATCACAGTGACTTCTCTTAAAACAAAGTACCGCGCGTTAGCCCCACGCCCCCCACGCAAGCCATCACTTTCGAAATCTATCTTCTCCTCTCCTCTTCAATTAATCAAAATCCTTTCGCAAGCCCCCACGCAAGCCATCACTTTTATTATTAGTCAACAGAAATTTTTCCTTTAAATTGAATTCTAGATATCTAAATCCTTTTAAATAAATTTGAAATATTACATAATTTAAACAAAACTAGGGAGAATTCTATACATCACATATAGAATTTAAGAAATAAATTCATTATATCTGTGACTCATAAATAATTTATATATTTATTAAAATTGTTATAATATATATAGATTAACAAAAGTTTTATGTATTGCATGAAATCTAAAAATAGATTGTACAATTGTTATAGATTTCATTTATATTAAACAGTGGCGGAAGGCCCTTATGGCTAGCTCAGGCCTTGACCCCAGCTGGCCTTCTAAAATTTTCTAAAATTTTTTAAAGTATATGTATTAATTATATAATATTTTATTTTGGCCACTAATTTGGCCCTAGCTAATCTCTTATCAAGGTCCCAACTTGTCTTCTAAAATATTTTAAAATATATGTATTTATTATATGATATTTTATTATGTCTCATAATTTAGCCTAATTAATCTCTTATTTTCTCTATTATTTCCCTATCTCCCTCTTTTCTTTTCTTTTCTTTTTCATTTTTCCTTGGGCTTGCTTCCAAAACAGGCATACTTGCTTCCATTCTTCTCTCCCACGTCCTTACTTGCCTCTGCTCTGAATCTCTGATAGTGTGACTCCTCTCACGAGCTCTCCAATCTCCACGCCACGACTTCAGTCTCCCTCTTCCTCCGACAACCGATGTCCACACTCCACACGGCTCCCCTTCTCTACTCTGAGTGCTCTGCCTCTGTTCTCCATCCTCAGTCTCCGACAGTCCGACGTGCATGGTGAGTGGTGACTCACTTCACAGTCTCCGACGAGGTGACGGCCGACGAGCATGGCGACTGACTAGTGACCACTTTTCGAAGAACCTTAAGCTGTTAAGCACCTTCCGCAGTTCCGCCATTGTGACCGCCGACCACCCACCAGGTATTTGAAATTTTGAATAATTGAATGCCCAAATTAGTTAATATTATGTATTTATGTTCATTCGATTTCCAGTAGTTGAGATTCAATTTATTCAATTTGCTTCATTTTCTATTTCGATTTTGTTGTATGTTGGCTGGATTGGTGATGAATTTTTGAACTTAATGATTCAATTAATGGATTTTGTAGTAGTTTTGTGGAACGGTGATGAATTTTTGGGCTGGTTTAATTTTGAATAACTATTATTTTGTGTTTGAATGGTGTATAAGAATTTAAATGTTAGGTTTGTACATATAATTATTATGTTTTTGTTTGTGATATCTTTAGGACAATGTTTATTTCATTACTCATTGAACTGTGAAAAGAAAGTAAAATTCATGTTTGAGATTCCTACTGAAAAGGTTAGTATCATTATATATCTTGTTTTAATTTATAATTGTCGGTAATTATTTATTTATATTTTCAATGTTAAGTTATACTATTTAGTAAATAGTTCAATATGTTTATTTTTTGGCCCGGCTAAAAAAATTTCTTGGTTCCGCCACTGATATTAAAGAAGAATAATTTATTTAATATTTAACTCATTATATTGCTTTAGGACCAAAATCTCAATGTACTTGTTGTGGTTGTAAAACAAGTTTAGGCGAGGGCCTTACAAAAGGCTTCAGAAATTTCATGAATGAGAAAAATTATTTGTAAAAATACTTGCAATTAAATGAAAAATGAAAAATTATATTCTTATTAGTTTTATGTTGAGAGGAAACCACTTTTTTTCCACAATTCATCAATGCAAGTCAGTCCTTATATGAATTCCCCCTATTCGTGTTCGTGATGGAATCAAAGATCACCTTGGAGGGGATATGTTTATTTAAGCATTTCATTGTGTTGTCATTTTTTAATGGTAATTTTTCTGTTTTTTTTAGCAAATTTACATGTAAATTTAAATTTTTTTTTTCCCAAATTATAACATGATATACAACATACACACATATAGTATTCAATAATATACATACCCTTTTTAGTCATTTTTCATCTCAATTGACTTTTCAAACGCTATGTCAAATGAGAGCACATCTAAAAAATCAATTCTGTCACCGCTATTTTAAACACAAATCATATATCAACAATCTGACTTTTAGAAAAATGCCGATAAAAAAAAGTCCAGTAGAAAAAAGTCACATCTACCATCGTTATCCCAAACAAGTCCTAAATCGGTGTTTTGGTGAAAAAATGGGCAAGGCCGAACATTTTGGTTTCATTTTGGGCTAATTCTCTTAAATCGGGTGGCCCTCTTATGACATGGATCCACATTTCCCCGAATCAATGAGTTTTCAATGGGAAGGACGAAGGTAAGTTGGGGCATTAAATGCACCAATCGGGACCATTTGGAAGAACTTCGAAGACGAGCATCAATGGAGGCAGAAATAGACATAATGAACATGTGAGTTTCCCTCCACAAAAAGAGCCTTCCTCTTTGTCAAAGAAATTGATGGTTGCAGCTATGGTGGTGATGCTCTTGCTGTGGTTTGGTATGAGCGCACAATGTCCAGGAACATGTTCTAAATTTCCGAACTGTGATGCTTACTGCAAACAACATGGCTACCCAAGTGGACAATGCATCCCTCCTGAATATTACTTCTGTTGCTGTTCCAAAATTGATTAATGCAGCTTCAACTTCAACTTCAACTCATGTAGATAGAAAAAGGACAAGCAGTGGAAATGAATTGCCAAAGGGATACAATCCTCCCCTGGTCACTGTGCGTATATATATTGAATAATCATAACAGAATATTGTACTGTACAAATCATAGCCCTACATGTGGCATATGCTAGCTGTCATATACAAGAGGAAGCTAATCTATAATTACAAACACTAATTAGTTGCTAATCCTAACATTCCCCCTCAAACGAGAGGGTGTTGCACACACTCCAAGTTTGTTTCTAAAAAGAGAGAATTGAGAGAATGACAAAGCTTTAGTAAGACAATCAGCTACTTGAAAGGAAGAGGGTACATATCTGACATCTATGCACCCAGATAATACTTGATCCGGATGAAATGCGCGTCAATTTCAATGTGTTTGCTTCGAGCATGATGAACGGGATTGGAGGCAAGAGCCTGAGCACTAAGATTATCACACCAAATAATTGAAGGTTGCTTAGTAAAGAGGCCTAGTTCAGACATTAGGGAACTTAGCCATTTGACTTCAGATGCCCCATCTGACAAAGATCGATATTCGATTCTCGAGTGGATCTTGAAACAACTTTTTGTTTCTTTGAACACCAGGACAGAAGTGTTCCCCCCAAATATACACAATGACCACCCATAGATTTTCTGTCATCAATATCTCGTGGCCCAATCAAAGATCTGTAAAGCCATCAAGCGAAGTGATTTAACAGTTTAATGTGTAAACCATAGTGACAAGTGCCTTTGAGATATCTCGAAATTCTCTTAACCCCTTGAAAATGCACCTCGGTAGGGGCAGCGAGAAATTGACTAAGCTTGTTGACCGAGTAAGCTATGTCTCGGTCGAGAAGTGGTTAAATATTGCAAGACCCTATTGCCCTTCTCACGGAGAAGGATCAGACAAGAGTTTTCCATCGGCAATTGAGAATTGTTTACCGGTGACCATGGGTGTTGGTACAGGTGCACAATCATACATATTAAATCTCTTCAACAAATCCAAAATATATTTGGTTTGATTGACATAGAGCCCGTGACTGTCTCTATGAATCTCAAGCCCCAAGAAATAATACAGAGGTCCTAAGTCCTTAAGTGAGAAAACAGTGTTTAAGTTGACAATGAACTTCTGAACAAATTTGGAATTGTTGCCAGTAATGAGTATATCATCGACATAAATAAGAATAAATACCAGAGTGTGCTTGGTTCTTAGGAAAAATAAGGAGATATCACTCCAAGCGTTTTGAAACCCCCAATTGAGCAGTGTGTTGCGGAGGCGTTCAAACCATGCGCGTGGGGCTTGTTTAAGCCCGTAGATAGCCTTGTTGAGACGACAGATGAAGCCTGGATGCTGAGAATCACGAAAACCGGGGGGCTGAGTCATGAAGACTTGTTCTTTTAGATAACCGTTGAGAAACGCATTATTGACGTCGAGTTGTCTAATTTCCCACCTAAAGGTCACAAATGAGTGAGAATCAACCGAATGGTGGTAGGCTTTACTACAGACTGAAAGTTTCTCCATAATCGATGCTCATGGATTGTTGAAAACCCTTGGCTACCAAACGTGCTTTATGTTTCAAAATAGACCCATCAGCTTGGAATTTTGTTTTGAAGACCCACTTGCAATCAACCAATTTCTGACCTGTGTACGGTACCAATACCCATGTGTGATTTCTATGAAGAGCATCATACTCAGTCTTCATAGCATCAAACCAGTGAGGAGAGGCAATAGCTTCGGAGATTGAGGTGGGTACAGCAGCGTGAGAAATTTGTTGAGGGGTTTCAGTAGTGAATAAATTGCCAAAGGGATACAATCCTCCCCTGGTCACTGTGCGTATATATATTGAATAATCATAACAGAATATTGTACTGTACAAATCATAGCCCTACATGTGGCATATGCTAGCTGTCATATACAAGAGGAAGCTAATCTATAATTACAAACACTAATTAGTTGCTAATCCTAACACATGTTCTTGTCAAGGTTGTCGTCATATCACTTTTAGGCCTGTTACCAAGTTCGTGGGTGTGTGCTCTTTTTGTGAGACTAGCTACTCAACTAATTAAGCTTATGACTTGAATATTGAAGCTCACTGCTTGTAGGACCCTCTCTCTCTTTCATTGCTAATACATGTTTATTGATGATATTTCTGAGGTTTCCTTTACCTGTCTTGTTGGGATTTAGGCTAGACTGGCTTCCTTTGTTAAAAACAATCTAGTCTAGTAACATTTTCTGGTTCCTAACAAAAAAACACGTACCCCATTTTGTCATGACAAAAAAAAAGTCTTTTTTTAGTCCATAAAAAGGACGAATAAGGGTCGATTGGTGGACATTTTGATCCCTTACAAATTTCCAAAAGGTTCTTTTTAGTCCCATAAAAAGGATGAATAAGGGTCGGTTTTTTTTATCAGGAACCAAAATGGGGTCCGTATTTTTTGTCAGAGACCAGAAAGAGTATTTACTCTAACATGTATAAAAGTTGGAGTAGGTAGATTTTGGAAGACAATGGTTAATGTTAGCTCATATTGTGCTTTGCATCCAATCCATGCTTGAGTATTATATTTAAGAGAGTTTTTGGATATTTTTCAAGAAAGCCATGGGCTCTCATAATTGATTGTGTTAAATCCAAACAGGTCCTACACTATTTATTCTGTTTCAAAGGAACTACATTCATTCAAATTGCCTTTTCTACTTTTTTTTTTTTTTTTGACTTTTTAAACATTGATTTTCTGGGAAATTAAAATGGCCGTATGCGCAGGATACTTGAAATAATTTGAAGCAATGTCTACATGCAGTGCATCTACCAATCCAAAGAACAAAATTCTGTTGTTTAAGGATGCTGTTCACAAATAATCACATTACACCCAAAAGATTTGATTTTTTTTAAAAAAGACCTCCTACTTCCATGAAAAAGCCAATGCATCTTCTAGTACTTCCAATGACCAATATAATTAAGTTTCTAGAGTTCAAATTGATGACATTTACCCTAATTGCAATACATTATACACAAATTCCCTAATACCGGTAGCCACTGCTTTGTACTTAATTCAAAGCTATATAGCCCTTTATATGTTCCTGGATTTAAGCTCTTCTGATATGAAGGGCTGCTTCTCCTGTTCTTCCAATTTCTTAGAAGGCTGAAAAATCCATAATGTTATGAGCTTTTTTCCTACTATCTAGAGGAAGTACGAAAGCTGTTGTTTCTTCCTTGAACCTCCTTCTCCGTACAAATCATTCCACTGCTTCAGCTCACTCATTACTGATCCTTCAGAAGCAAAACTTGCAGCAATCTACATAAAAGAAGTACATTCATAATTTCTATTTTAAGTCATTGTACATTCATAATCTACATAAGGTTTTCCAATCTTTCATGTTTGTGATATTGTCAAGTGATTAAGCTAAGAGTCAAGTGCATCTTCTTCTGTAATTACTTTCAAAGTAGTTTAATTATTTTAGTTTTGACTCAGGATATGTCAGTATCTCAAACCTTGAGGCTAAAAGAGTGTGGATTGCTTCTCTTGTGCACTATTGTTAGACGCCATTGCCAGGGACACAGGTTTCATCCCACATTACATACCCTCTACAAGGTACTTATGGAATGTTATGACCTTATATATCATTTTTAGACAAATGTCAGATATCTGTCGTTCAATTCCCTGGAATCCCATTCGTTAATTTCTTAACAATATACGGAAAGACACTATTTTCTGTTCAATAGGAAACAGACATCCAAAACAATCACTCCATACCATAGCCGTTTAGGTGAAGAATTTTCAAATAAGCCTACCTGAGACTTAGCATATTTCATGTCTTCCATGTTTAAAGGCCTCAGGGTAATCTCTTCATCTTTTTCACTTTCCTTATTATCTGTAGCATCTTCTGAGCTTTCGGCTTCTGCCTCTCTTTTCTTCTTTTCCTGAATAAAATGAAGTAGTTATTAGTGATCTCTACAGCTCTGGTACCAACATTCTGCACTAATTAAAAAGATGTTATTACTGCAGAAGTTTCTTAATATTACCACCTTTCCTCAAAATTTCCTTCTGCATGAGCTCCCTGAGAGGTCGATATGCAGCCGTCATGCATAAGTTCTGTTTTCATAGAAATTAATATCAGGAGATGATGCTTGCATACTGGAATTAGTATATTAGAATCACTAACATGTAATAAAAGAAAGGTAAAAAAAACAAAAGAAAACCTTGAGATCACTTCCACTATATCCTTCTGTCATGACCGCAAGCTCTTTGAAGTCCATGTCTTCATGTTTTTCTTTAGATAGGAGGGTTTTTAAGATTTGTTCCCTGCTCTTAACAGATGGAAGACCAACCATGATTCTGCTCAACATTAAAAGGTAAAGTATTATCAATCACCATAAAAATATAGCCCATACATGAAAGGGAAATTGTTCAATGATACTGCCAATGATTAGTTTTTAACAAAGTTTACTACTGTTCAGTTAGCAATTGATTTCTCAGTCCCAATAACAATAATCTGTATGTTACATAGAAAATTTGAATTTTTTCTATGGAGAGTTCAACCTTTCAGGAGATTGAGCTCTACCACTGTTAAATGATCTCAAGAAAATCCAAGATTGAGAGAGCTCAAACTCTCCATCGGATTGGCCTAAAAAAATATTGAAACAAAAAGCAACAGGAAAAAACTGTCATCTGGCTACATGAAAAACAAAAGGACTAAAGGAGCACAGATTTCATAGGGAAAAGAATATATTGTAACGCAACAGAAGAATCAAATGGTCGTGCCAATGTTAGGGTCTTACCTACGCTCGAACCGTCTTATGATTGCTTCATCAAGGTCAAATGGCCTGTTGGTTGCAGCTAGTACAAGAATCTGCTCACCAGGTTTTGTCAATAGGCCATCCCAGTGGGTCATGAACTCATTTTTTATCTTCCTCATGGCTTCATGTTCTCCATTTCTTGTTCTCTGTCCCAGCATACTGTCAACTTCATCAACAAAGATTATTGTAGGGGCAACCTTGGCTGCAAGTGTGAACAGAGCTCGGACATTCTTCTCATCTTCCCCAAACCACTTTGAAGTAATGGTGGACATTGAGACATTGATGAAGCTTGCTCCAGCTTCATTCGCAATTGCCTTTGCCATCATGGTTTTCCCAGTACCTGGAGGCCCGAAAAGCAATATGCCTCTACATGGCTTAAGAAGACCACCTTTGAAGAGGTCTGGTCTCCGAAGAGGAAGCATTACCATCTCATGAAGCGATTCCTTAATTTCACCAAGTGCACCAATGTCTGCAAATGTAACCCCTATCTCATTTGCAGGTATAACCTCAGGCCTTATTCGCTTCTCAAACTCATTGTCAGGAACTTCCTGCAAGCATGCAATTAAACCTGTGAAATTATATAAAATTGAAAAAGAAGTTCACAGGGTTTCTTGCCAGTGGGGTCCAAAATAACAAATGACATTGTAATGTCTTTTAATATTTCGTCTCTTTTGTGTGTGTGTGATACTTGAGATTAAATATTGAGACTTTGATCTTACCGCTTTCGCAGGGACAGAAGCAGTGTTCTCGCCATCTTTTTTGGTCACAGGGATAGATTTTTCTGTTTCACTTTTCTTTTCGTCATCCCTTGCACCAGTGTCCTACAATTACAGACCATATCAATTAATGATATTTGGCAATCTGGTATTATAAGCATTCTTTCATTCACTTGACTTTTTATTTTTTTTTGTGTGTAATTTACCTTGTTAGGGACATTATTTTCCAACTTCAGATTACCAGTCCCACTGGTTTTTCCTTCCTGGAACAGGCTCAATCCATGGGACAAACTGTCCACATCAAATGCCAGTATTAGAAACTACTTTTCTTAATCAATTGCCAAAAAAAATGGGGAAATTACCATGAGGTCCCAAGGATTGGACTATAGTAAGAAGAAATCCTAATGACAACTGAGGAGCATGCAATGACATGTTCCAGTGGAAGAAATAACAACATATTACTTGTCATTAAGACTTTTTAGTAATCAAGTCCCTTCTTTGGGACCTTAGTAATTCCCTCAAAAACATTCGCCCAGATACTCACCTGTTGGCTGATATGATTAACTTCCCATTTCTGTATTCTGGATGTTTGTGATTCATCGAATGGTGAGATATTGAAGATACCACAATCTCTTCAATATATTGACTTAGGAGCATTGAGTCTGAGTGACAGATAGTGTTCAAATCAGCACATTCAATGTCATTTTCAGCAAGTACTTCAGCAATGTGGTTTCTGCTATCTTGAAACTGAAGTTCTTTCATGTCCTCTTCCAGCCTGGCTTTCCAGCTGCCGGGGTTGGCCTCATCATCAGGCGATTCGATCTCGATGGTGTAAGGAAATAACAAAGTGAGCTTCTCATCAACATCTCTGCCACCATCTTCTGAATCTAATATCTCGGAACCAAGTATCAACACTGACCCTGGAATCTTCTTTAACATTCTTTGGAACAAACTGTATAGCGCGTGTGAATTGAGAAAAAGATTCCCAGCATCTCTGATATATAGGATTATGGGGCTGATTTCAGATACAGAAACCAAGACCTGCAATAATTATTCAATCCTGCTTGTTAGAACCTCTTTACCCTATTGGAGAGTGAGAAATATTTGTCCTTAGAAACTGTAAGGATTATATATTCCTTTTTTCTTGCAGATATTCTATTTAAAATCGAAAATTTTCTAAGATGACATCACCTTATAGAGTGAATGCAGAAACAATTTTTCATCAAAGCATAAACTACTTGGGCGCTTCTGGGGACCTGAAAACAGAAATCCCATGCATTAAGCATATATAGAGGAGAAAATTAGATGTTCTTTTGGATGGAGAGGAAATTAGGAGGAAAGAAAACTAAGAGAGAAAACTCCTGAAGATAGTAAATATTTTTATCATTTATGGAATTTTTCCTTCCTAGTATTCCTTTCGTCTATCTTCCCCTCACTTTTCTCTCCATTCAAAACATAGGGCATGTATTCCCAACAAAACAAAACAAAAAACTCCCATTCCTATTTATAAATCGCACTCTAAAAGCATAATTTTTGTACCAGTTTTATATCTGTTAGACAATTCCAGGTAAAAGACCTAGCAACAGTTACTGAGAAGAAGTTTGATTCGCTAACAAAAATATGTTCCAGTATAACCTGAAGTTGTTGATCCAGAATAGGAAGAAATGCTATTCATATCAGCAGCAGAAGAGGCATTCCTTCGGAGTTTTGGAGGATTATCAGAAGATTCGTTACCTTTCATCTGTCGACGTGAAGTTCCTGCATGAAAATTGCCAATCAAGATGAATAATGCATGATACTACTATCGCTGACTGAAGTGTTAACAATTTTACTACTATGTCCAGTTGTCCACTACAAATCATAGATTATCAAGCTCTATAACAAAGTAATTAGCAGGAGGGGGCGGGGGGAAGGAAAGAAATACCATAAATTTAAAAGAGATGCCACAACTTCTTTCAGTACCTCTATAATCACTGGGTGAAGAGATTGACAAGGAACCGAACAAACCGGACATTCTTTCCAAAGTCAACTCGGATAGGGACCTTTTAAAAGACTACAGAAGAAAGTATGTTAGGAAAATCTCCCCGTTATTTAATGCCTCGTCTAGTTTATATATTACTAATATTCATTCAATTAAGGTGAAAAAGTGTTAAAAAGAAAAAAGTATCTTCACGTCTTGAAGAAAAAACTGACTGGCCAAAAAGAAAGTGCAAAGCAGAGTAAAACTTACTGATTCCCTTTTTGCACATCCATATCTACTCTGCATCTGTAGAAGGTAAAAGAATGTTCAGATATGAATATATGCACATCTCAAATATTATGTCAAACAAGCTTGAAGTCCAGTAAATGATTACCATCCTAGAGAAGTCAGCAACATCAAGCAAAAGCAACTTTGACTCAAAGTAATGTGCCAAAACTTTAGCAAGCATCTGTTGGTACAATTCTAAAGAAGTTGGAATTAGTGTTAGTAGGAAAAGCAAGTGGAGCTGTGTAGATCATCAGCAAATTAAAACTCTTAAGAATATACCTGCAGGTCCATAAAGTAATATAGCTTGGCTTGCAGGTGAAAGGTTTCGGGTGTGTTTTGAGAAGTCATGTTGTTTTAAATGAACGTATGCAGCACTTGTAAGCAACACTTTAGTTCTTTCACTGTCATCACATATCATCATACATACTTTGACAATAAGATAGGTGTAATAGCCGTCAAATACTTAAACAAGAAGTTAAGATATTGAGCATAGAAAAGGCTTGGGGGAGGTTGTGTTTCTCCCCCACCAATGTGAATATTCACAATTTATCTGAAGTGCCCAGCGTCTTTGTTGGCGCATCAACCCAAATTTGATTCTGATACTAACTTAGCATATTAGTGTGTTTAAAAACACTAGAGAAGGGGAGGGGCCTAGCATCATTGCTAGAACAATATTCATTTTCTTCTCTAGTTAATGTGCAACTTTACAATTTGTTTTTAAGGAAGTCCTCGTTAGCATATCAGCCTATGGCTAACTTTTATACCACCTTAACATTATAATGTATTGCTTTTGAAATTGTCCGTTTTAGGGTCTCATTACCCTTCACGGTTTAAAAATATATTTGGAAAAGAGATATCTAGACCCTTAATAAGGTGTCTTTCCTTCCACTCTCCAGTAGGACTTCACAATAAGCTTGCTTATACCATATATAAAAACACAATTAGGAGCAACTTATAGAATTGAGCCATCCTTGAAATTTACAAGACTTAAGAAACGAAGGACAGAGTACAGGTTTATTAGAGATAGTAGCCAACAAGAACAAATTACTTGAAATAGCAATATACCTACGCCAACAAAAATTCTAAAGAAAACCTTGGGTTCACATGAGAGCACAGATGAACTCGATAATGAACAATCAGAGATAAACTATACAGATTACGAGGAAAACTAAGCTTAGAATAACCACGGGCCTATTTAGGATGTCAACTTCATTTTTACCAGAACATAAGGTTAACATCAACACGCCTTGGATTTACAAGTCAACCTGAAACAGATCCTTATTTACAAAGTCTTTGACCCGCCTTGTCCATTAAGTTTATTGTTTTATTAAAAGCAAATACACAACTTATAACATTTTAAAGTCAACTTCCTACAAAAGTAAATCTCCCCGACTGACAAATTGAACTGAAATTGATAAAGA
The DNA here is from genome assembly GCA_025563575.1 of Acacia pycnantha. Lineage (NCBI taxonomy): Eukaryota > Viridiplantae > Streptophyta > Magnoliopsida > Fabales > Fabaceae > Acacia > Acacia pycnantha. The sequence goes on along the minus strand of JAMWYP010000571.1, from coordinate 107,086 downwards.
GAAATGCTACACCATTTTAATAAATTGGCAGACACTAAATATTACTTTCTCCAGTTCTTAATGTAAGAGCTAATTAGGAAATTAATTTTGGTCATAAATGCAAAACTTATTTCTCATATTTGTTGTGTTTTCCTAACTTACATATTCCCTCAATAATAATCAAGTAAGAGATAGATGAAATGAATTAAAGAAGATGATTAATGTGTTTTAGAGAAAAAAAATATGTAATATTAAATAACTTAACTAACTTATTTAATCATGTCATGCTACAGAGAATACAAGAAACCTTAAGATTACCTCAAGTAATAAGGAAAATCATCGAAAGTGACATTGCTGCTCTTTCCATCAACCACGAGCTTCTTGAGTTCCATCTCAATCAGTTCCCCGGTAAGCTCTTGAGACTCACGATTCCCGCCAACCCATTTCTGCATGGTTTGACCCTGGGTCAACCCGATCCCCACCCCTAAACCAACCCCGACACTCAATGCCGAGAACAAAAAGCTCTTTTGTTCCATCTACGTTGTTGTTGTTGTAAGTCGTCAATCAAAACGGACGCGAGAGATCGGCCTCCTGGAGGAAGATGAAAAACAAAAAGATTCCTCCTTTAAGACCTGGGAAAGCGATTTTCGTCGAATGGTATTGGATTAAGGAAGTTTCAAAGAAAGATATGATGCTTCAATATTAGTGATTCTATAAGGGGTTTGGAAAGAATAAAAAGGGTGACGACGGCTAGAGAGAAAATGCGAAGACAACGTTGGTGGGAAGGCTTTTTGGGAGATGAATGAATCGTTGTGTGTGGCCCCTCTACTTAGGCGAGATATATATAGCATTCCTTACAAATGGACGTTGCATTTTGCCGGGAACCATCAAGATTATTATACTGATTTCAGTTCATTATTATTATTATTTAGTGTATTCATCGCTTTTTAAATATTCAAATTTTTAGGTAACTGTACGATGTTGAGATTACATATAAAGTTATTGGGCAAATTTTCCCAGAAAGTGTTTTTTAAATCAATTTTGCTCTTTAAAATTAACTGGGATAACGGCTTGGGCAAAATTACTCCCTTTCTGACACTTCCAAGGCAAAATTGATCCATAACCCTTTGAGTGACTAAAACAATCTTTATTTTTCTTTATATTTTGACCTAAAAAGGATGCATGGTTTATTGATTCATTCATTCCCCTTTGTCTTTCTTTTTCTTTCTGCTACCAACTTTTTCTTTATGGTTTGATGGGTTAGTGGGGATCTATACAAAAGCCTTCATTTGCCACGTTGGAGTTCTTCGTTGGCATTCAGATTTTCTAAATCAAGTTGTGACGACTTTTCAACTTCCCCAAATAAGCTTTACTTCCTAAAGTTGTTTGAGGAATTAATGTTTGGTGACTGATAAGAACTCGCACACAAATATTAAGTTATCAAAGTGGAATGATAAATGAACTTTGTCTCAGACTATTTTTAATCAATTAAAAAAATAAAAAGCATGATTTCTTAGCCAAGATTGGTGCGTATACCAATACCAATAACCAATATCTATAGATTCCTTTTGGTGTGTGCGTTTTTGAGTGCATGGCATATTCTTTTGTCGTTTGAGAATATTTTCCACGTCAGGATCACATGCTTTGGTATTGGAAATATAATTTTGATTAGGAAGCTTCGCGCCATGCCACTCCATATACACACAACTTTAGAACAAGTATCATATGAGAACCACCATGCGTGAATATTATATTTTTAATTAATACCGACCAATAACAAAAGTTGAGGCCAACAATATAATTAACAACATTATAGGGAACTTTCCGTAATAGTTCATAGCTCTACACTTTTTTCTTTTAGCATGAAAAGGGTGAGTTTCAGAAACTTAATGAACAAGTAATACTACCTCTGGTCCTAAATATAAGACCCAATTGACTTCTTTATAAAGATTAAGAAAGTTAAATAAATTACTTTAAAATATTTATAATTTTTCTTCAAACTAATTTGTGTGACTTATAAACTATATTTTATATTTAAGATCGGAGGGAGTACATACATGCTATAGTAGAAAAGTATGGCAAGCTTTGTGGAGGGACGAGTGTGTTTAATTAATTTTGACGAAAACAGTTTTAAATTAAACATTACCTTATTAACAAGGAAAGAAAAAGTTGATATCATAAAGGCCTTATTCATGAGAACGTGTTTAGTGGGGTACGTAAAGTGCTGAAGATATAATATCAATTCACATGTGGTAGAGAGCTCAATTTCGAAAGTAAATAACTATATATATATATATATATATATATCTAACCATTGTTACCAAAAAGGAGTTTAGGTTCATATTTCTCTTTTCCTATATTAAGTCAATACGTACAACTTTGTTAGTTCAATTTATTTTCTTTTTCTTTGAAAAAAATAAATAGTGTAATATGGTTTAATTCTATTAACCAGATTGTCCAAAGTTGAATTTGGTTTATTAAAAATATGTGTAGACATACTCGATAACGAATAATTTATATATTTTTAGTTATATATGGAAGTTTCAATTATCCTCAGAAATCATAATCATGTTCAGCTTACAATATTCTGAGTGCGAGGTAATGCTAAAGCTTGAGCCTACAATATTGAGATGATGGTATTGATTGGTAAGGATTGGCTAGTATTGCTGGGGTGGATGTGGATGCCATTAGTGATATTAGTTATTTTTGTTATATAACTAATTAGAGTTACTTAAGCAATGATTTACAGCTGTCGTCAATTATATATGTACACGTCTTATGTAGAGAACACATCCTATATATAATCTATGTTTGTTTAATTATTTGGTTTAGCTTGAGAGAGGTTTTGTATGTAGATTTTGAGACCTTAATATGTAAAAAATTAAGGACAATCATGGTTCTACTACTAGCGACTTCTCCGGCTCGTAGCCTTTTTTTTTTTTTTTTTTTTTGGTATAAAAACAATTTAAATGAGTTAGGTCCTGGGCTTCACTAGGGCGTTAGTTTATTGTGAGTTTTTTTTTTAGTTGTCCATCTGATATTTAGAGCTTCGCCCTGACTAATCCGAATTCAACCCGTGTCGCGTACTGGTTATAGTGGGAGAGTCTCCCAATGAGGCTTTTCTGTATTTACAAGGCTAAAACCCAAGACATTGTTTAAACGACACAAGCCGCTTACCACTTATGCTAACCCCCATTGGTACTTCTTGTGAGTTCTGAGAAATCATTTCTTTCGAGCTTCATCAAGATGCATTAAAGCCCATAAAATGGATATTTTGGGCTTCACTGGCAACCCTACCAAGCCCATAAAATATAGCCTTGTTTTTTTAGATGAACGTTGTCAAATTTCCATCTCCAATTTTTGTCTCTTTTCTGCGTTTTTTCAAATGCACTTTTTTTGTCTAGTAGGCCCAGTGTATCTATCTATCGGGATAGTAGTGATTAATCTTCTCAACCATTGGCTGTGATTTTTGATAAAAGCTATGCAACAAACAACATTTTAAAGTCACATCAATTTCCTTCATATATAGTAGATTTAACTCTATTTATTTTAAACGAGTCAATCAGGGGCGGAGGCATACTAGTGCCTATGTGGGCAAGTAAACCCATAAAAAATTTAAAAAATATATATTTTGTAAAGGACTTTTGTTACAAGTTGGCTGGTTGGAGTAAGTGGTTAAGACCTTCCCATTCAGGTATAAGGTCCCAGGTTTGAACGCTGTTTACACATTGGTTTTTTTTTTTCTTCCCAATCTCACTTCACTTCTCTTACGCGTCGTCCCCCTCTTCTCAATTTCATTCTCCCAATCCCAAACCTCCGTCATCCCCCTCTTCTCTGACCCAAACCTCCGTCGTCCCCCTCTTCTCCACACGACATCCGTCGTCCCCCTCTTCTCAATTTCATTCTCCGAAAGACCCAAACCTTCATTGTCCTCCTCTTGTCAAATTCATTCTCCCAAAGACCCAAACCTCCGTCGTCGGCGTCTTCCAGCTCCTCCGAGGTAATTTTTGAAATTTAATTGTTCTCAGAATCTCAGTGCTCACTCACTGATCTTTGACCAAAAAAAAGTTCTCACTCATCGATCCCCCTCTTTTCAATTTCATTAGGGTTCTTTGATTCTGTTGGTGAAGTTTTGAGGTTGTATTGTCGTAAAGGGTCGATCTCTTGATTATATATTGATCCGTCCAAAATCGTATGGTTCTTTAGGAATTATGCTCGGATTAATCTCAGTGAGTATCTTTGAACATTTTATTCTTATGGCTAATAGCCCTGAGTAATGTTCCTCCATTTGAATGAGACTATTGTCATCTATCTCTTTCTCTTGGAATTATGCTTGCAGCTTATAGAAATGCGGAAGATATAAATCAGCATTCAGTTTTCCTGCATGTTCTAGCAGACTCTATTCGCAGGTAGATATGCTCAGTCTCTATATGGACATCATTGTATATTTGAAGGATAGCAACATTGTGGTTGCAATCAGTGTCATTCTTTTAGTTTGCTCATTAACATACTTTAATGGTTTCTTAGTGCAGGTTTGATATTGGCATCCTGGTTACTGAGATTATTTTGCAATAAAATATGTGTATGTTTGTATGTGAGAGAGAGAGAGAGGGTAAGGGCGTAATTGTTCTTCCTTATGATTTCTGCATGCTCTGTAATTTCGTTTTCTTTCTTTATAGGGTCCAGAATGCAGAAGTCTTGTGTTTGGGACTTGTTTCAGCTGCGGTTTTTACGCTAGTCTTGCCACTCTTTAGAACTTTTGTTTTTTTACTCAAAATTGAGTGTTTGGTTGATGTTTTTCTAAATGATATTGATAAAATTTAAAAAAAATATTTGAATGATTGTTATCGGAATCACTTGTTCATCTGTAAATTATTAAAAGGGATATATTGAATTTTAATGTGATATAAGCTACAAACTTTAGAATGGGGCGTTTTGGTACATGCACTGCCTTTGATAGTCATTATTACTCCCAATGACCTTAATTCATAAGCCATAGACTAGATTTAACAGCTTACAATGAAACCATAGTTCTGCTCCATAATCAATTGTTGTGTTTTAAGTTTGAACATTGAAACTGAGAGTTTGAGACTTTCTTGTGATAGAAGCCCAACCAAGGTGTAAAAGTAAGTGAAGCCAGACATTATTGAACAAGAAATTGTGGAGACAAGAGACATATCTCATCATCCATCACAACAATTAGAAGAGATAGGTGCAAGTTCAGTGTAAGTGTGTAACCCTACTTTTTCTTTTTCTTTTTCATTTGTATGGTCCTTTTCTACAAATCAGATCAGTGCTTGTCTTGTGGCCCTGATTCTAGAAATCATCAATCAATCAAATATATACTATATTCTTGTTGCTTGCTTGTTCTTATATATTCTGCTTTCATGATGTCTCATAATTTCCAATCAAGCTCCAATTCATTGATTGTAGCGCACTTGGCTATTATGGAGATAAATTCATTGATTGTAGAGTTGATCTTTTGTTTCATTGAATTCTACCTCTTCTGACTGAACTATTCTGGAACTTCTGCACATTTCCGATTTAATTTTGCTCTGTTCAGTGTCTGATTCTCATCACTTGTGCACTTGACTGGAATTTTGTTGCATTTAGTTGAATTTGACTTACTAGCCAAATTTATATGCATTGTGACTTAATTGAGCTTCAATATGTAACATCCCATTTTCTAAAACGGAATTTTTTTTTTCATTCAGAGTAGAGCATTGGAGCGAAAGAGTAACTGATCATAACAAAACATGAACCATAGTGTAATAGAGTAATGACATTACAGTGATCCTACTGTTCAAAAGATAAGTAGAGAAAGCGATAAGATAACTCCGGCCGGAAGCCTACTCCTGCTGCTTTCCCCTATCACCGATCCGTGGTCCTCCGGATCCTGAAGCTACAACTGAGATTCAATTCACCGCATTGAATCTCGTGTAACTGCTTAACCTTATGCTCAAATAAAACAAGATATAGACAATGATATTCATGACATAACAACAACATCTCATCGAAAAGTGTGACACGCATGTAACATAAGCATGGAGCAGTATGTAAGGTCCTACACAACAACATTGTGACATAGACAGGACATAAGCATAAAGCAGTATGTAAAGTCCTACACAACAACATTGTGACACAGACAGGACATAAGCATAAAGCAGTATGTAAAGTCCTACACAAATATAGCCTGCACATTAACCTGTGCCACGATCACGTGTCCTCAGCGCTCGGAAAACTCAAAGCGGTATTATCATGTCTATAACCCGTACAAGGTCAGTATGTATAACGACGACCCTAAGCAGAGCCCCGTATATGAACGTATCTATGACATATATGTATATGAGAGCTATAGGATTAGTGTTACAAGACGTGGGCACGTTGGACAGCGTAACGGCAGCAAATTAGGATTTCTGACGTCCTATAAGAGTAATATCACTTTTATTAGTGATTTGATACTATATTTGGCATTTTAGGTAAAAATTACCATTTTGCCCCTATATCCCTAATTGGCGGAATTTCGCCGGCACTTCGCTACTTTAACTTCCAATTTTCGGGAACTCAATCCCTACCAAGTTTTACCTCTTTAGGAATCTTTCAATGCAATGAGGCCTAAAACAATAGTAGGAATCTCACTCCCTACTTACTAAATCTATCTAACAATTCTACTAACTACCGAACTAAAAAGCTAAAGACCGAAGGACTTACCCGTTGAAGACTTCTGCAGAACTTTTCCTAGAGCTTCTCTCTCTACTTTCTCCCTCTAGATTTTCGCCAAAGGAAGGAGGAATGGTGTGAAGAAATATGAAGAGCATGGCTACCTATTTATAGAAAAACCTAAGGACATATAAGGCATTTTCCAATTTGTTCTTAACCTTGGAAAATCAACACAAAAATGGTGTTTAATCCTTGACCACCAATGCCTCTTGGTCGACATACTTGGGTGATGTGGCAGCCAAAGATTGGTCCAAAAATGGTGACTTGGTTTGCTTTAAGCCCTGCCTAATAGAATTTCCCGATCGGCACTCGATTCGCGTGATTTCTGAGAAATCAAACTTCTGAATTCATAACTCAAGATCTTCTCTTCCTCATCAATAATATCTAATTTAACTTATATTTCGGTCTCTTACAGGGTTGCAACAAATCCAGATTGAAGTTTTCTCGAAAAACGTGTCCGAACGCGTCCGGTTTCAGAACGCATTTCTGAAATCATCAATTTCTTCAGAAAAATTCACTGATTCCAAATATGTCCAGATAAATTCAAACTCATTCCTAGATGTTGAGTTAGAATTTATTTTCTTCATATCCAAAAAATATGCCTATCTACATTTTTCCCTATTTTGTTTTATTAGGAAAATGCACGAACGGCTTTAGAATTAACTTCCGGAAGAGTCTAACGGAAGATAAAATTCCACTGATCAATATTTTACCCTGACTTTGGAAATCCCATTCCTAGATCTCTAGATAGGATCCGTTTCCTAATTATTAAATTACTATTCATCATTTTTTACTTTAATTAATTATATTATATTATATTTGCAAGTTGCATAAATTCTTATATATACATATATATTTATTTTTTTCCTTTTTCTTGGCCAAAATTTCGGCTGGCCCTATTTTATTTTTAATAAATATTTATTTTTTATTTAATTAATTATTTAATCATTTACTTATTTAATTTTTCCCAAAAATTCCACAAAATTATCTAATTGGTCCATTCTTGTATTTAGGCCTAAAAATATCTAAACTCAACTATTTTTCTCCAAAATTTCCAATTGATTAACAAATATATTTTTACTAATTTTAAGCCAAAAACCACTAATTTTAGGGTTCTACATAATTATTCATGAATTTCCTTTACTTATACTTAAGTAATTAGCCCAATATTACTTAATTACTTTATTATCACTTGTTGATAATTTTCTTAATTACAATACCTTATTACCTCCATACTCTTGCATTAACATTAGTATTTTCATGCCTCTTGCATTTTTAGAAATTATAAAGGTATTATGGTCATCTCACTTCTTTTTGAGTATTTTCCAACAATTTCTCCAAGTTCATAATTTATTAAATTACAATAATTAGAGATAGCATACTCTCTTAATTCAGTTGGTCATTTTACTGCCTTTTAGGATTTTTCATAATTTCTCTAAGTTATTTACCCTTTTCAGGGGTATTTTGGTCATTTTGACACTTTGACTCTTAATTTCCCTAACTTCCTACAGAATTTAACTTAGAACAATAGACTATAATTACACAAGTCTGGAGACTTTAATTTCACTTATCAGAAATATCCAATTTATTTATAATATTTCAGATAATAAAAATCCGGGTATTACACAATACTTGATTACAATGGTATTGAATTCTCCCATTTATTGCACATGGGAGTTCATGCTAGTTATTGAAATAGAGTTGCAGATGTTGGAATAATATAATTCTAATTGTTGCTAAGATGGCTATACTTTCTGATAGAAAATCCCTTAAAAAAATTTCCCCCCACTAATTGTACATCCACAAACTCTGAAACCTGGCTCCACCATTGGAGTCAATAGTACATCGAATGTTAAATAATTATTAAGAAAAATTGATGGGTGTGTGTGTGTGTGACCAATTTTTTTAATGCATCAAATGCACTATGGGTAAAGCATCAAGACACAAACACAGGCAGAAGATAAAGTGGTTGAGCATAGATTTTTCTTATTCAATGAATTATTGGTTGTTTGTAATTCGCAAAATTATATTGGAAGCACTGAAGCTACAGCAACCACACAAGATTTAGGTACAATAAAAGTATCATAGTGCTCTTCATCATTTTTGCCTTATACATGCACACTGACAATAACCCCTATACCTATACCTATATATATATATATATATATATATATATATATATATATATATCATAATCGAAAAAATATTCCTACCTAAGGAATCAATTTTCCTACCTACCTATCTATTGGTGCATGCCACTTCCTGCTATATGTACTCCATCAACCCTATAAAAATCAATATGATATTCATAATCACATTTCAAATCTTATACGTGGAAGCAAATCACACTTAATTACTTGCTCCTACATCAACCTAACAGTTTTTTAAGCTACTCCCTCTAGTCCTTATTATAAGGTACTCCCTCTAGTCCTTATTATAAGGCACTAACTAGCAAGTTTATTTGGTCCTTTTTATAAGGCACTTGCTTGTTCCCAATGAGCATTAATTATTTTTTTCCATGTTTGCCCCTAATTAATAAAGATAATGGGTGAGAGTAATAATTAATATAATATTAGAGTTTAGTGCAATTAGTAGGGGTAATATTGGAAATTATTTAGATTTTAGGACAACTTTATTGACTTTAACTACTTTTATTGGTTTGTGAGAAAAGTTAGTTGGTGTCTTATAATAAGGACCAGAGGGAGTATCAACTAACAAATTTATTTGATCCTTTTTATAAGACACTTGCTTATTTCCAATGAGCATTAATTTTTTTTCCATGTATGCCCATAATTAATAAGAGTAGTATATGAGAGTAATAATTAATATGATATTAGAGTTTAGTGCAATTAGTAGGGGTAATATTGGAAATTTCCTAAATTTTAAGACAACTTTATTGACTTACACTTTTTTTATTGGTTTGTGTAATTAATTAGTTGGTGCCTTATAATAAGAACCATATAGAATACAACGTAAACTAGCGTGATCTTCTTCTCTAGCTAAAGTCCTTTTTATTCGGTTTTAGTTTAATGTTACACTCCAACTAATTATTACATCATTTTGTCTCACATTTGAGTTGGTATAGACGTATAGTAGTGTTAATTACCTATAAAAACTACACACTTTTTCGTGTGCTTGTATGTATTAATATTGGCATGTTATTATTATTATTTTTTTGATATTATCATTCAGTACCAATTTCGAAGTTTGTGGTTTCCCCTCCCAACAATCATTGAAGCTATAGACGCTTTATATAATCTTAGAGCTGGGAATCAAGACCGGGTTGGCCCTACAGGGCTGGCCCTTGAAGGGTCAAGGCCTGGGGTAAGAAAAACATCTATTTTTCAAAGCCCGACTTGAGAGCTTCAGGGTCAAGGTCGGCCCTACAGGACCCGAAAGTTACTATTCCAAATTTCAACTATTTTTTCTCCGTTTTTTTTTCCAAAGAAATATAATTAGTAAATTACAACAATTAAAGTTCTAATTTATCAAATAAATATTGTCAACATTAATATTCAAACAACACGAATTATCCAACAAATAAACACATTCACTAATTTATAATCAAAAGCAAACTATTGTCCACAAATAATTCACAAAAACATAAGAAGCATGCCACTAAGCAACATTAGTACGTATGATGACTATCATTGTCATATTCTTCGCCATTATCATCAATTTCAAAAACATTTGATTGTATTTCATTTTGAATAGTAGGCCCTGCTTCATGAGTAAGAATATCATGAACTTCTTCTCCCGCATCATGAACACATCTATAATCTTTATTTGCAACAAATAATAAACCAAATCATAAAATTAGAGTATAGTTATTATGTATTTGTACTTAAATGTATAAATAACTCTATAACAAATACATATAAATTAGTAAATTACCATCATATGTGAATCCATGCATCTAAAAAATAATAATAATAAATTAAAAGGGCCGGCCCCTGCAGGGCCAATTTCATTTAGCTCCTCTAATTTTCAAACCCGACCCTTGAAGGACCAAGGCTTAAAAGGGCTGGCTCGATGGGCTCAACCCGATTTCTCAGCTCTATATAATCTTCTATTTGTGTTTAATGTTATAATTACTTAACTTAAATATAATGATGCGTGGAATATTAATTTATACTTTGAAGGCAAAAAGAAAAACAAAAGAAATAGTAATTTATACTCATATGCCCCTATTTATAAGTTACATCCAACATGTTTTACTCCAACATGTTTTACTGAAACCAAGCTGTAATACCCTAAAAATCTATATCATAATTTGGTAAAAATTAAACCTATAGAAAGTATGTGAATATGGGATATCAAATATTAAGTTATAATTATTTTATTTTCTAAAGAAAAATCTCTTGGAAATTAGAGAATCTAAGGGCCAAAGTGCCAAATGACGAAAATGCCCCTAAGGGACATAAATACTTAGGAAAATTGTGAAAAATCCTAAAAGGCGAGGAAATAATTATTAAAATTGAGAGAGTATATTATCTCTAATTATGGTAATTTAATAGATTATGAACTTGGAGAAATTGAATAAGAATGCTAAAAAAGTATTGAAATGACTAAATTACCCTTGTAAATTCTAATATAATGCAGAAGACATGAAAACAAAAATGTCAGGGCTAAAGTTATGAGGTAATGTGGTATTATAATTAAGAAAATTATCAACTTGTGATAATTAAGTAATTAGGTAATATTGGGCTAATTACTTAAGCATAAGCAAATGAAATTCACAGGTAATTATGTAAAACCCTAAAATTGGTGGTTGTTGGCTTAAAATTAGTAAAAATATATTTTCTAATTAATTGGAAAGTTTTGAGAAAAATAGACGAGTTTAGGTATTTTTAAGCCTAAATGCAAGAATAGACCAATAGGAAAATTTTGTAAAAAATATGTAAAAATAATTATTTAATTAATTAAATAATTAATCAAATATAAAAAAACGAAATTAAAAAAAAATGGGCAGAAAAAAAATGAAAAAATGAAAAAATAAATAAATATAATATTTTGAAAAAGTTTGATTATTATATAATTTAATTTAATTTGGTGAATAGTAATTCAATAATTAGGAAACGGATCCTATCTAGAGATCTAGGAATGGGATTTCCAAAGTCAAGGTAAAATATTGATCAGTGGGATTTTATCTTCCGTTAGACTCTTCCGGAAGTTAATTCTGAGTCCGAATGTGCATTTTCCTAATAAGACGAAATAGAGAAAAATGTAACTAGGCATATTTTTGGATATGAAGAAAATAAATTCTAACTCAACATCTAGGAATAAGTTTGAATTTATTTGGACATATTTGGAATCAGTGAATTTTTCTCTAGAGATTGATGATTCCGAAAACGCGTTTCGTAACCGGACCCGTACGGACACGTTTTTCGAGGAACTTCAGACTGACAGTTGGAGCCCTATATGAAATCAAAATTTAGGTTAACTTGGACATTTCTAGTAAGTGAGAACATGCCTTCAAAGTTGTAAATCCAGAATTTTGAAATTTCTCCGAAATTACGCGAATCGGGTACCGATCGAGGAAATTCTATTAGACCGGGTTTAAAGCAACCCAAGTCACCATTTTTGGGCCAATCTTGGGCTGCCACATCACCCCTTATTTCGGCCAAGCATGCTCCCATGGACAAGAATTATACACCATTTTTGTTTGATTTTCCATGGTTGAAAACAACTTGCAAAATTCCATTTGTGTCCTTCCAAAATTCTATAAATAGGTAGCCACCCCTCTTGAAATTTTCACACCATTCCTCCTTCCTTTGGCCGAAATCCTAGAGGGAGAAAGAAGAGAGAGAAGCTCTGGAAAAATTGTGAAGAAAGTCTTCAACGGGTAAGTCTTTCGGTCTTTAGCTTTTAAGTTCTAGTTTTAGTTCGGTAGTTGGTAGAATTGTTAGTTAGATTTAGGAAGTAGGGGATGAAATTCCTATTCTTGATTTTAGGCCTCATTGCATTGAAAAATATGCTTGAAGAGGTAAAAACATGGTAGGGATCGAGTCTCCGAAAAGTTGAAGCTTTTGTAGTTCTTTCAAAAGTAGGGGTTGTAATGCTAGAATAACCTTTAAATTTTCAAGTATGATTGGATATCATATGGGAGGGCTATTTTAGTCTTTATTTTCAAAAATCAAAATGGCGTCGAAGTTCTGGCAAAATTTTGGAAACAATCGGAGCCAAAGTAACGAAGTGCTGGCGAAATTCCGCCAATTAGGGGTATAGGGGCAAAATGGTAATTTTTACCTAAAATGCCAGTTATGATGTCAAATCACTAATAAAAGTGATATTACTCTTATAGGACATCAAAAACTCTTATTTGCTGCCGTTACGCTGTCTGACGTGCCGCTGTTGGACGTTTCGTCGTTTTCCGTAAAACGTGCCATTTCCGTCAAAAGTACCGAAGTACCATCAGACGAAGGTACGTTCGCGGCGTACTGTAATACTGACTCTGATGCTTATAGTCTGCTTATATATGATATGGATAGTTTCATAAGCCATGGGTGGAACTCTTGATAATACCGTTATGTTTTCCTAGCGTTGAGGACACGACCGATCATCGTGGCACTGGTGAATAGTGCAGGCAGATAACTTTGCTTGTAGGGTAGTTGTTATTTAATGATCAAGGATCATTGCTGTAATTCATTTTAGAAATATCTGTTGATCATATATTGTTATATAAGCATGAGGTTAACCGTTACCTGAGATCCGATGGGCATTGGATCTCAGCTCTTACTATAGCATCACATCAAGGTCTGGAGAGAGAGACCAAGGACGGAGGATAAGAGTAAGCAGAGCGGACAACACACATGAAGATGAAGACCACGTGAAGACCGAGTAATGATCGGCCGAGAAGATTTAAAGTCGTAAACAGATAATGTATTAATCTTTATGAACAGGCGATTACGCCACTGTTATTGTTATAATCAGTTACTCAATGTTTTATTCCGATGCTCTACTCTGATTGAAAAAAAAAATTTGGCTCTAAAATTGTGATGTTACACTTTGGTATCGTGATTTCCTGGCATGAATTTAACTATGTTACCACGGACAGTTTGGTTCCGAAGGCAAGACTAGTCTACGTGGGTGTGCCATAAGTCGCCGTAAAGTCGGTGAGGCCCCCATGGTAGACACTTACCTGGCCATTCTATTCGGATAACGGAGTTAGGTTCTAAGCCTTTGAGCATATTTTGAAAATGAGTACTGATATAACTCTAGCGTTATGTTCTAGAGATGGACAGAAACGAGGTCCTCTGCATAAAATATTTAGGGCGAAGAAAACGTACCGTGCATATATCCGTAAGATAGGGTTCATATTAAACCTAGAATCGGTACATCTACCGCCTGGATGTATGCCGATATTAGATATCTCTGATACCACTGATACCACTAAAAACCCGGATATCTCTGATACCACTGATACCACTAAAAACCCAGATATATCTGATACCACTGATACCACTGAAAACCCGGATATCTCGGATACCCCTGGTACCGTAGACAACCCTGATGAAGGAGATCATAGACCTTAAAAATCAGTTCCGACGCGAATTCTGATAACTCACTCTGATAACTCTGATAGTCGCCAGTTTGTACTGGACGATAGTTCTATCCTAGCACAAAGCTTGTAGGTGGAGCTAAGCCACGCCGGACGAAACTCTAAGACCGACGAATAGAAATACATGCGGTATTCGACCAATGTTAAAGACTTCTATCGGAAGAACCATTACATAATTCCGTATCTTTCTGGAGTTTGGACTAGATCCACTCCTCATTATTTCTCCTTGAAACCACTTTTGAGTGGAAAGCACAAACGAGCTCTTAGGAGAAGGACTATCCAAAGTTTTCAGCTATTCATTCGTCATCTCAAGTGACGGATAACCCCAATATGTAAATAAACCGAAACGCAGATGACCTACAGAAGATAGATAAGGAATGGGGGAAAGCATAGTTGCGATGTTAGATCCCTGAGAAGTTATATAATTACAGATATAACCAAGTAAGGTCTGTATAGACTAAATTGACAAATAGGTAAGGAAGCGCAGATGATTATAACATCTTAATCATATTTTGAATCTGTATTTCGCTTCCCATACTTTTGATAACCTCCAACTTGACCTAGACTAAAACCTTCGAATGTATTCCCACCGGAGTCGGTATACAACACTGAACCCCTACACGACTTGCTGGAAGCAGTGCTCGTCCAAGCTCATCAGCAAAACCTTCGCACGGAAAAGAATAGGGAATGTTCGTAATCATAAATGGTTGCAAAGCAGTTGCATCCTTCCATGATTGAGACGAATAGAATAACAGAATACCCAAACACCTTGTTCCCTATGTTCCACTTAGTTTCATGTTCTCTTCTCGCCTTTATGGCAGGTCGGTTCGTCTTCTACGACATACACCTGTATAATCAATGGAGATCTCTTAATTATCTATCATTCATTCACCCATAGTTACTTGTTTGGTACACTCAGCAAGAGGAGCAACAACCTCCGTTTGACACATTGTCGGATTGGAAAAAAAAATCCAAAACTGTGAGGATAATGGACGGCACGACGAAACATCACGGGCGACAGTGGGAATTGTAGAAAAGTAGGACTCCTTGGAATCCCCAGTGGGCAAAACTATGTCTTGAACTTTGAGTAAACAAATTCCTTCACTTTAGAGTTTAACGGATTGGAGGCGGAACTTCTTTTCTCTTCGAAACCGCTTCTAAATGGAACAACCGAGCGAAAGCTTTTAGACAAAGAAAGTACAACCAATTTCTATTTCTTCCTAAATCACCTTTAAAGATTAGTTCTAGACAATATGTGAAGCAGGTAGTTATAATTTGGGAATATAAGATATAACTAATGATGTTAAAACCAGCTAAACAATGTGACATATGTTGCCATTTATTAAATCCCTTAAAAGCTGTCGTTTCTTAATAGAAAGACAGGATGGAAAACTTGCAAGGAGTCGGAGTCCATGGAAGCCAAGGTCAAGGTCTAGATGGGTATGGAGGAGGACTACCACAAGTGATACCAGTCCCAACACAACACCGAAGTGAGTTGCAAGAAATGAGGGAACAATTGAAGGAACAGATAACTCGGATGGAACAACTGAACGAGCAAAAGACTCGGATAGAAAAGCTGAAGGAGAAAAAGACTCGGATGGGAAAGCTGAAGGAGCAAAGGACTCTGAAGGAAAAGCTAAAGGAGCAGCAAACTCTTATTGATACCCTCCTGGCTGAAAGACAAGAAAGACAAGAGGGACAAGTTAAGAGACAATTGGAACTCTGTCATCTGATAGAGAGTAACCTAAATGAACTACGTAGATCAATAAATTTCAACATTAACAATGCAAGTCATGACGGACTTAGCCACAAAAACCCCACACAGAAAAGGAAGTTACCTGAGGACAACTACCAAGGAAGAGACAAGAAGATAGTGCAAACTGAACAGCAGAGCTATCCGAAGACGCCGAAACTCCGACAGTGTCCAAGCTGCGAGGGGTTCCATCCTGGTGTTAGCTGTATTGGGATAGGACGTTGCTACAAATGTCGGAAGCCGGGGCACATGATCAAGGATTGTCCCCAGAAAGCTGCGAGTTAGGGCTACGTAACTCGGGCCGATGATGGCACCGATTAAAAAGGAAGCCGGAGAATCTTCAGGAACAATCCACGATACTATCGTTCAGTAGATATTTATGTCAGATATGAATCGATCCAAGTGCTAAACCGATCAATTCCTTTTAATGCTTGTACGGATCCTTTTGGGATGCATACATATGTTTTCCTTACGATGTAATAGTAGCTACACCATTAGGTGTGAGCTTTTAGTTTGTAAAGCGTATTTTGAACCAAGTTACGGTTATAATATGAATCTTACTACTACTTCATAGAGTCGACAATATTCTCAATAGTGTTCAATGAACGGTGATGAAGAATGGCGATAAAGAGAATATATGATTCTCACTGGCAGAGATAGAACGGATGCGGAAACCGGATCTTTATTCAAAAACAACTCAGTCACGAATTAATTCCCTGATAAACTTACCTCCAGGAGGAGAAGTTCAGAAATTTACTATTGACTAATGCCTAGCATAAGTTCAATATCAAAATCGCCGTACCAAATTTCATGAACGAAATATCAAAGCTGAGATAGCAACTCGATTTCCAGTAAGATTCTAAATCAAAGCCAACGTATCGCCGTAGAAGCTCCCAGTAATATTCATATAGAAGGAGAAGACCGGAGTTTTTAACGTAGTATCAACTACTGTTAGATGAACGGGGCAACTGTTCGGAAACAAATACTCACTTTCCAGGATTGACGATCTATTCCATTATCTAAATTCCTACATCCTGTCAAAATCGACTTACGCCCAGAATACTACCGGTTGTGAATCAAAACCAGCAATGTTTTGAAGATAGTATTCAGGACTTGAATCGGGCGCTTGAAAATTTCTTGTGACACTTTGTACATTAACAAGTGCACCTATCATGCTCTTAGAGTGCTTAAATAGAGTTTTCCTCTCGAATACATAGGCAGGTGAATGGAGGCATTGATTGACGACGTCCTCAACAGTTCAGAATAAGAAGTGGAACGCCAAGAATAATGACGATCCGTAGTAAGTAAAGGATGTGACTCTTTACTAGATTAACAAAAATGTGAGGGTTTGGCTGTCAGAAATAAATTTCTGGGCCATGTTCCATGACACAACGATGCTGTTATCTACTCTAGACAAAGTAGGAGCAATTTTGGAATGAGGATGACTAGAAAATAGTAAAACGTAATGTGTAGTTTTGGGTCTGGCGGGATAGTACCGCAGATTCAAGTGAATTCTCGCTAGATACAGTTACTATAAGGCTACGGTATAGAAAATAGGTAGCAATCGAATAGAGAAAACTACCAAGAAGATACTCTCTACAAAAGATTGTACCGGTATTTCATATGACGATTCAAAAATCAAAAGCTGTTAGAGTATGATGAAAGCACAATCCTGTTAAAGGAAATCCCCCGCGAAACTGTAAATACGCCTGATGAAGCCGAATTTCCAAGTTTCATTACAATCAAGATGACACAGATTGACGCCTTGTATGGGCAGAAGTGTAAATCACTTATATTGCTCAATAAAATTATCGGAGCAGAGATTTTCGTAGTTGGGATATGATTGATCACGTCTCTTGATAGTTTGTACAAGTCACAAAAGATCGTGAGAATCTTTTGGTGAATGAGATGATCGTACATCCCTAGATGCCGGTGTCAAAAGAACACCTCAAGGACAAACATGTAGTTCGCATCACATGAGATCATTCGAAGGATGGGTTGGCAACAAACAAGTCGCTATTAGATAGCATTATCCCCGAACCTGTTTAGACTTCTTTAATTACGAGGTAACAAAATCTTTGTAGTCAAATTTGGGATAGAGTAAAGATCCGAAGTTAACAGTCCGAAGTTTAAGATAGTACGGAGTTTAGAAGGTAGAATACAAATTTCGAGGACGAAATTTTGTTTAAGGGGGAAAGAAATGTAATACCCTAAAAATCTATATCATAATTTGGTAAAAATTAAACCTATAGAAAGTAGGTGAATATGGGATATCAAATATTAAGTTATAATTATTTTATTTTCTAAAGAAAAATCTCTTGGAAATTAGAGAATCTAAGGGCCAAAGTGCCAAATGACGAAAATGCCCCTAAGGGACATAAATACTTAGGAAAATTGTGAAAAATCCTAAAAGGCGAGGAAATAATTATTAAAATTGAGAGAGTATATTATCTCTAATTATGGTAATTTAATAGATTATGAACTTGGAGAAATTGAATAAGAATGCTAAAAAAGTATTGAAATGACTAAATTACCCTTGTAAATTCTAATATAATGCAGAAGACATGAAAACAAAGATGTCAGGGCTAAAGTTATGAGGTAATGTGGTATTATAATTAAGAAAATTATCAACTTGTGATAATTAAGTAATTAGGTAATATTGGGCTAATTACTTAAGCATAAGCAAATGAAATTCACAGGTAATTATGTAAAACCCTAAAATTGGTGGTTGTTGGCTTAAAATTAGTAAAAATATATTTTCTAATTAATTGGAAAGTTTTGAGAAAAATAGACGAGTTTAGGTATTTTTAAGCCTAAATGCAAGAATAGACCAATAGGAAAATTTTGTAAAAAATATGTAAAAATAATTATTTAATTAATTAAATAATTAATCAAATATATAAAAAAACGAAATTAAAAAAAAATGGGCAGAAAAAAAAAATGAAAAAAATGAAAAAATAAATAAATATAATATTTTGAAAAAAGTTTGATTATTATATAATTTAATTTAATTTGGTGAATAGTAATTCAATAATTAGGAAACGGATCCTATCTAGAGATCTAGGAATGGGATTTCCAAAGTCAAGGTAAAATATTGATCAGTGGGATTTTATCTTCCGTTAGACTCTTAGGAAGTTAATTCGAGTCCGAATGTGCATTTTCCTAATAAGACGAAATAGAGAAAATGTAACTAGGCATATTTTTGGATATGAAGAAAATAAATTCTAACTCAACATCTAGGAATAAGTTTGAATTTATTTGGACATATTTGGAATCAGTGAATTTTTCTCTAGAGATTGATGATTCCGAAAACGCGTTTCGTAACCGGACCCGTACGGACACGTTTTTCGAGGAACTTCAGACTGACAGTTGGAGCCCTATATGAAATCAAAATTTAGGTTAACTTGGACATTTCTAGTAAGTGAGAACATGCCTTCAAAGTTGTAAATCCAGAATTTTGAAATTTCTCCGAAATTACGCGAATCGGGTACCGATCGAGGAAATTCTATTAGACCGGGTTTAAAGCAACCCAAGTCACCATTTTTGGGCCAATCTTGGGCTGCCACATCACCCCTTATTTCGGCCAAGCATGCTCCCATGGACAAGAATTATACACCATTTTTGTTTGATTTACCATGGTTGAAAACAACTTGCAAAATTCCATTTGTGTCCTTCCAAAATTCTATAAATAGGTAGCCACCCCTCTTGAAATTTTCACACCATTCCTCCTTCCTTTGGCCGAAATCCTAGAGGGAGAAAGAAGAGAGAGAAGCTCTGGAAAAATTGTGAAGAAAGTCTTCAACGGGTAAGTCTTTCGGTCTTTAGCTTTTAAGTTCTAGTTTTAGTTCGGTAGTTGGTAGAATTGTTAGTTAGATTTAGGAAGTAGGGGATGAAAATCCTATTCTTGTTTTTAGGCCTCATTGCATTGAAAAATATGCCTGAAGAGGTAAAAACATGGTAGGGATCGAGTCTCCGAAAAGTTGAAGCTTTGTAGTTCTTTCAAAAGTAGGGGTTGTAATGCTAGAATAGCCTTTAAATTTTCAAGTATGATTGGATATCATATGGGAGGGCTATTTTAGTCTTTATTTTCAAAAATCAAAATGGCGTCGAAGTTCTGGCAAAATTTTGGAAAAAATCGGAGCCAAAGTAACGAAGTGCTGGCGAAATTCCGCCAATTAGGGGATAGGGGCAAAATGGTAATTTTTACCTAAAATGCCAGTTATGATGTCAAATCACTAATAAAAGTGATATTACTCTTATAGGACATCAAAAACTCTGGTTTGCTGCCGTTACGCTGTCCGACGTGCCGCTGTTGGACGTTTCGCCGTTTTCCGTAAAACGTGCCATTTCCGTCAAAAGTACCGAAGTACCATCAAACGAAGGCACGTTCGCGGGGTACTGTAATACTGACTCTGATGCTTATAGTCTGCTTATATATGATATGGATAGTTTCATAAGCCATGGGTGGAACTCTGTTCTGGGCCATGCACAGTGACTAAGGTAATA
This sequence comes from Acacia pycnantha, assembly GCA_025563575.1. Taxonomy (NCBI): domain Eukaryota; kingdom Viridiplantae; phylum Streptophyta; class Magnoliopsida; order Fabales; family Fabaceae; genus Acacia; species Acacia pycnantha. The sequence continues at coordinate 86,567 of JAMWYP010000571.1, read as the reverse complement.
AACTTAGATAATCACTATACAGCTTCACGGGTTATGGTTTTGATAATACCGTTATGTTTTCCTAGCGCCGAGGACACGACCGATCATCGTGGCACCGGTGAATAGTGCGGGAAGATAACTTTGCTTGTAGGGTAGTTGTTATTTAATGATCAAGGATCATTGCTGTAATTCATTTTAGAAATATCTGTTGATCATATACTGTTATATAAGCATGAGGTTAACCGTTACCTGAGATCCGATGGGCATTGGATCTCAGCTCTTACTATAGCATCACATCAAGGTATGGAGAGAGAGACCAAGGTATGGAGAGAGAGACCAAGGACGGAGGATAAGAGTAAGCAGAGCGGACAACACACATGAAGATGAAGACCACGTGAAGACCGAGTAATGATCGGCCGAGAAGATTTAAAGTCGTAAATAGATAATGTATTAATCTTTTTGAACAGGCGATTACGTCACTGTTATTGTTATAATCAGTTACTCAATGTTTTATTCCGATGCTCTACTCTGATTGGAAAAGAAAAATTGACTCTAAAATTGGGATGTTACACAAGCAAAACCTTAATAAACTTTTCAAATTTACCCATATTTAATGCCTGTAAACACAGACATTATACTCCATAAGAACAAAGATTACACAATAATTAACAAAGGTAAAAGACGTACACGCACATGAAAAATTTAATGATGTGATCTATAGACACAACCAAAAATATTCTCCTCTTCTCTCTACCTTATAATTTTTTTTGGATGAAAGGATAAAATGACATAAATAATTTAAAAGGTTAAATATGAAGATAATGAAAGCAAACTAAAGTGCAACAAATAATTAAGTTTAGCTGAAAAAAAGAAGTAACAATTAACATAGTAAAAGAAGGAAATTCCTTGATTGTAAGTCTTGAAGCACCACATTAATATGCTCTAAATTGATGGTTGCTTATGAGATAAAAACTTCCCCCAAACATCAAATCTATAATAGAGTATGTTGTTATCCATGGAAAGCTGTATTACATATATTCTGGTTGACAATAGAGATTATGAGGCATTGATAATAAAAGTGACAATCATTTGGGTTTGTCTTCCACCAAATGAATTGATGCAAAATTGAAATCTCTCAAGCATATATGCACATAGTAACCCTTGTTTCTTTGTTTCCCATTTTTCTTGTGCAGGAAAATGAGCCAATCCTTGTTATTAAACTCATTCATAGTCACGGGTATAGCCTTGGAGATGACTTTAGGAAGAGACTTATTGACATCCTGCAAGTGAAGCTCAACAATTGATATTTTCCCTTATATTTCTTTAATAACCTTTGAAGGATGATGATCAATTTGTCCATGATGTAAGACCTAGTTTCTTTTATTCCAAATAGAATTGATGAGCATTATAATGCCTCAATCCCATGAGAGAAGTTTCACCCTTATTGTGAAGTTGGCTTAAGATGTCTTTGAGTCATAATTTGAAACTTGAAAAGGATGGAGAATGAAATAAATTTGAAAAACATCCAAACCAAATAGCTTTGGCACAAGAGCATGAAAAACTCTCTACCTTATAAATAGAAATTAAGAACTGAGGAATTTCACCATGTGTAGGGAGCACAAGTTGTACTCATCATTTTGATGAGCATGGTGTGCTTATCACCAAACCACATAGTAACCAAATGCTTGTTACTGTGATGAGCCCCGGATAAGAATCCCATGTGTGTGTATTGTGTTTTTGTCTGTACTGTGTTAGCTAGTGTAGACGCCTTTGATTTCACTTTGGAAATGGATCGCCGATCTGCTTAGTCGTCTTTTTCCTTGCAGTGACGGAGAGCTTAATATGACAATTTAGGCGTTTACGTACTTTAGATTTTGATTGATAGTTAGGTTGAAAATTTTAATAATATTATATAAGATATAATATTCTATGTGATCAAGTTGCGCATCTGATTTAGCCCTATTCTACGGAGTCCGGCCGGTCAAAAACTAACTACGTTGTCTTCACTAGCTTTGTCATGAACTATCCCTTTATCATTTTTTTTTTTTTCAATAAATGAATCCAAAATAACTACAATTTTTTTCCTATTAATTTTCATACACACACACAAACTCCCTCTTATACTTAACATAAGATATATTTGGGGAGTTGATCTCAGTCATAAATATAATACATAGTTTTCATATTTATAAATATTTTCCTAATTTACCGTTATTGATGTTTCCTCAATAATAATTAAGGAGGAGAGGGAATAAAGAAATTAATGAATATAACTAGGGTGTTTTAGAAAATACATATCATATTACCTAACTTAACTAACTTATTTGATATAATCAAATTAGGTAAATATATATTATATTAAGGATTGGAGAAGTATATTATATGATGGTTGTCATCATAGCACATTAACAATATATTTTCAAAGGTTTAATGTTTCTGCATTTGCTGAAGAAATTTTTTTTTTTCTGTCATACTCACATAAAAGTGAGCGGATCCCATTATAAGAGAAGAGAGAGAAAATATCAGTAGAACCCACTTACTTTTATGAAACATTAAACCCTATTTTCAAACTATATATAATGTTATTGGTCTAAAACTCGATGTAATATGTGTCATTGTCTAGCTTATAATAATATATAAACAGAAGGTCTTTTCATTCTTATATAAGCTATATACAGTTGCAAATTATTTTAAATTTTGCTTGTGTCATGGTCTAGCTTATATAGGTAAAATTAGAGTTGAAGACTTTAGTGATAAAAAAAATATTGCTACAATAAACATATATATAGAGAGAGAGACCAAAATCTTTCGTGATGAGATCACAATAGTATGAGTTGTCAACATATTACATTAAAAATGAATCGATAGGGACAGTACCGTAGACAATATATGAGCGATATTGTACTAATTAATTTTAACAAATCAACAAGTTCCTTCAACAATTTGGATTCTGAAAAATTTATAGGGAATAAATTTTTAATGTACTCTGTTGACAACTCATACAATTGTGATCTCACGATATATTTTGGTCGGGCAAAAAAAACTCCCTCAGTCCCTAATTATATGACTTCAGCGAAATGTTTATTTTGGTTATAAATTTATGACACTGATTCACTTTGTTTTCTAAATATATAATTGTTTGTTTAAAGTATCTCTATTAATTTCATAATTTAAGGGAATTTTTATCCAAGGTAGTTCCAATAATGTTCATTAATTATTAAGTATGACATTTTATGGAAACCAACACACATTTCTTATAAATAATTAGCTTAACTAAATTTTTTTTTTTAATATCCATAATTTAATGATCTAACTCTTACTCTCTTTGATCCTTAATATAAGACATATTTACCTAATTTGATTATATTAAAAAAAATTAGTTAAATTAATTAATATGACATATATTCTCTAAAACACCCTAGCCATCTTTATTAATTCCCTCATTCTCTTTCCCCCTTGATTATTATTAAAGAAACATTAATAGATTAGGAAAAAAAAATTGTAATTATAAAAATTATGTGTCTTATATATTTGGGACCAATATCAACTCTTTAAATATATCTTTAGATCCAAGAAGTTGTTGGTATGAGTATACTCCTATACGGTGTACCTAACATATGTGCTTTGAAAATTTGGTTGGAAAAAAAAAAAAACAAAGAAACGTAAACCCATTAAAGATTATACATATTGTGCTCATATATATCTACCAGTCCATATTATATACGTACTGACTACTATTAAACACGTATACTGTATACACCAAAATTATTTCTTCCAGTATTTATAACATATATGTGCAGGTTGCTGGCGAATTATTATTATTCAATCCTTTTTTTTTTTTTGTGTTTTGAAAGATTTGATTCTACGTAACATTGAAATCTTATATCAACATATCCAATCGTTATTTATTGTGGCATGCAATTATTCATAATGGACTTCATTATTATGTAGCCACCTTCGAAAGACCAAGGTGTGTGATATGTCTTTAAATAATAAGCAAGTAGTAATTATGACCATCACAATAATTTCCAAATTTTTGGTACCCGTATTTCTTTTTCTTTAAACAATATATATCAAAATAATGTAATTTTGTCGTATTGATAACGTATTATTTTTCTCATATCTTAGAATGGGCACAAACAACGTTGTTATCAAGTTATAAAGCTCATTTTTTACACTTGTCTTGGGATTAAATTAACATGTTCAAGTTAGCAATTTGCAACTCCTCATTATCGATACACAACAAAACTTTACAATAAAGTTGCCCTAATCTTCCATGAACATATGTTGTTATTCAATAAGGTGCTTTCAAAAGTTAACAAGTCCAATTTTACAATCTAGCTACAAGTTCCTATTAGCTAGCTATTGACGACAAAACTTTAGCAAAAAAAATTGTGGTCGGAGCTCGGGTGGCGGTGTGGCGGCTGGTTACCGGCAGAAATGACTTTGAAAAATAAAGTGAGGAACAATGTAGTAAATTACACGACATTCACAAATCTCAAGAAAAAAGTATTTGTTGAATTTTCCTACTTGATTTGTAACATCTGGTTGCTTTAAATGGGGTTTTTCCCAAGAAATTAAGATTGCAAATATTGATTCATCAAACAGTAGTGAGAGAAGCTCTTCCTTCTCTCTAGATTTCTTCCTCCTCTCTAGATTTCTTCTCTCTCTTGTCATGCTTCATCCTGTTCCATTCGAAGGCAATCTCAAGGACGCTCCTCCGCCCCACCCAGGCGAGGATCAGTCTGCTAAACGTGCCAAGCTTGGGGAGGACCTAAATCTGGACGATTCCATGGAGGCGGATCAGTCATCTGATGTTGGATCATTAGTGTCTCATGTACCAGAAACTCAGATGTCCTTAGAACCTTCTCCTCCGCAAGACACTCCGATGGGTGATGATATTGCTGCAGCTGCTGAGCCTAAAGTCCCATCTTTCAAAGACAAGCTCCTTAATACTGATTCTAACCCCATGTTAGAAGATGATGAGGATATCGTCTTGGAACAGGGGGATGTCTCCATCGGTTTGAATGGGATGATCCCTACTGTTGACTTCGCTACCCATGTCCTCGATACTCTGAATAAAAAAATGGGCTTGACAGTTGTGGTTAAACTCCTCGGTAGGAAAATAGGCTACCGTTATCTTCGTTCCCAACTTCAATCCTTATGGAAGCCTTCTGGTCAACTCAAGCTAATAGATCTTCATGATGACTGCTTCTTAGTTAGGTTCCAGGATGATCTAGATTACCAGAACGCCCTCCTAACTGGCCCATGGATGATCTTCGGGCACTACTTGACGGTTCAACCCTGGACCCCCTCATTCAGATCCCAAGACCATACTGTCAACCAAGTTATCGGCTGGATAAGACTTCCGAAGCTTCCTGCTAGATACTATCATAAAAGCATCATTCGTTCTATTGGAGGAGTCTTTGGTGATGTTATAAAAGTAGACTACAACACTGATTCCGGAGAGCGTGGCAAGTTTGCAAGAATAGCAGTGGTCATTGACCTCACAAAGCCTTTAATCTCGAAAATAATGGTTGACGGTGAAATCATTTTTGTTGAGTATGAAGGTCTTCCTGTCATATGCTACAACTGCGGCAAGTATGGCCACCTGCAAAACGCATGTCCTGCGAGTCTGGCAACAGCTCCCGGAGCTCAATCGGAAATGGCCTCTACTGCGGTTCCAAACGCGCCGTCACCAGATCAGCTAGCGCGTGAATCTTCTCACTTTGGGTCCTGGATGCAAGTGCAACGGCGAAGACGTCCTCCTGTCAGAGGGGACAAAGCAAGTGTGACTTTGGGCAGCAAGAGTGCTGTCAACGGTTCGAGATACGAGGTCTTAGGTGAGGTCACTGCGGAAGATGAGAACCAGGCTCCTGAGCCATCACAGAACAATCGTTGCCCAAATGATGAATCTGTTACTCGTAGGGTCAAAGTCAAAGAGACAAAAGGCTTAAGGAAATCAGACCCAGGGATAAAGCATAAAGTGGCATCAGTTCAGGGTACAAACCATGATAATATCTTTACGTCGCAGCACTACGTCGCCAAGCGTTCAGAGACATCTTTGGACCACAACTTTAATTCTGTTGTCCGAATCGAAGACCCCAGATTCCCTAGGACAAACCAAGCAACCAGAGGAAGTAAAGGTGGGCCTCCAACTCCGGTTTCCAGCAAGGCTCGGCCCAATAGTGGCAACGACCCTTGTTCTAAGGCCAGAGGAACTAAAATCTCATCTGGTGTCACCATCCATCACTTAGGCGCTAAGCCCAACCCAGATGACGCTGGGCCTTCCATCAAGGTCATGAAGAATTTAGCTCAAGGCTTGCATAATGAAATGAACGCAACTGACGATACCCAGCAGGAAGAGGGAGCAATTATTATCCCTGCATTATTTTAATTTCCTTTTTATGTCAATAATTACTTGGAATTGTCAAGGAGCTTTTGGTAAAAAGTTCCCCTCTATTTTCAAATCTTTTGCTGCTAACTATAAAGTTGATATTTTTGTGCTTTTAGAACCTAGAATTTCTGGAAGAAAGGCGGATGTGGTTATCAAGAAACTTGGATTCCAAAATTCCCATAGGGTCGAGGCTTCTGGCTTTTCTGGGGGCATCTGGATTCTCTGGTCCTCCAAGGTCTCCGTTCAAATTTTGGTGAACCATGTTCAATTTATTCACATGGAAGTCAATTGGGCTAATCAAGACATTAAATTCCTCTTCACCGCGGTGTATGGCAGCCCCCAGCAGCATCTTCGGAAATTTTTATGGCAGGATCTTAATCTTTTAGCGGTCTCTCCTTCATCTCCCTGGATGTTATCTGGGGATTTCAATGCTATTCTCCATCAAGATGAAAGACATGGGGGATCGATTAGACGTGCTCAGGGATGTGGGCTATTTAACAGCTTTATTCACTCTGCAGGTTTGATTGACTTGGGCTCTAATGGCCCAAAATTCACTTGGAGAAGGGGGACCCTCCTCATGAGACTAGACAGAGCCATTTGCAATCCTGCCTGGCTTCAACTTCTTCCTGATAGCATGGTCAATAATCTTCCAAAGGTGCTTTCAGATCACAGGCCTATCTCTATTTCCTTGGGCTTTAAGAACCGTTCAAGCCCACCCAATAGCCACTTTAGATTCCTTGCTCCGTGGATCTCTCACCCTGACTTCCAAGGAATTGTTCATCGCATATGGAGCTCTGGGACTGATCTCCTGGCCTGTATTGAATCCTTCAAGACAGAGATCCAAAAATGGAATTCTGAAACCTTTGGAGGGATCGGTCACCGTAAAAGGCGTCTTTTCCGAAGACTCAATGGAATTCAACGCAAAATTGATTCTCAACCGGATATTAGACTGGATTTCCTCATGGACTTGGAAATTTCTCTGCGAGAGGATCTGGAAAATGTGTGCTTCCAGGAGGAGCTCCTTTGGATCCAGAAATCATCCTCTGACTGGATGTGTCTTGGTGACCGCAACACTTCTTATTACCACCTCAAAGCTTTGATGCGTCGGAAACGTAATCGTGTCTCTCAACTGAAGTTACCTGATGGATCGTGGCTAACTGATGAGGGAAGCCTATCGAGTTATGCAAGAAGATTCTTCATTGACTTGTATTCTCTGGATGAGCCTGTCTTTTCTCCTCTCTCTCTTCGAGGTGCTTTCCCGAAGATGGAAGCCCACCAAATTTTATCCCTGGAGCGTTTGTTGACCATTGATGAAGTTCGTCGCTCTCTCTTTGAGATGAAACCTCTCAAATCTCCAGGTATGGACGGCATTCATGCGCTTTTCTATCAGTCCCAGTGGGCCTCTGTTGGTCCAAGCATTTTTGAATTTGTTAGGAGATTTTGGTCTGGTGGCTCATTAGATCCTTCCATTAACCACACCCTCCTAGCTCTGATCCCTAAGGTTAATCAACCCACGCTCATCAATGATTTTAGGCCGATAAGTCTCTGTTCTGTTCTTTACAAAATCATATCCAAGACCATCACCAATCGCCTTAGATCAATCATGCCTAATTTAATTGGCCAATTCCAATCTAGTTTTATCCAGGGAAGAAGCATCACCGACAACATCATTATTGCCCAAGAGGTAATTCATTCTATGCGGGGTAAGAAGGGGAAATCTGGTTGGATGGCCATCAAAATTGACCTCCAGAAAGCGTTTGATCGTCTTCGCTGGGATTTTATCTCTGACACTCTTAATGATGCGGGCATCCCTGATAACCTTTCCCGTATGATTATGGAATGCATCTCTTCTTCTTCTATGCAGGTTCTTTGGAATGGACAGGCCTCTGGTTCCTTTTCCCCTGCAAGAGGTGTGAGGCAGGGAGACCCCTCTCCCCTTATTTGTTTGTACTTTGCATGGAACGTCTTTCACATCTAATTGAGGCAAAAGCCAATTCAGGTGAGTGGCAGTCGATCAAGCTTGGGCAGCGTGGTGTATCTCTATCTCATCTCTTCTTTGCGGATGATTTGATCCTTTTTGGTAGGGCATCGTCTCGCCAGGCAGCCTTGATCAATGAAGTCATGCATGAATTTTGTCAATCCTCTGGTCACCTAGTTAGTCAAGCTAAGACCAAGGTTTTTTTCTCTAGGAATGTCGAGCCCCGAGTTTGCAAGCGTATTTGTGAGGAGCTTGGCTACCAACGAACTGATTCCTTAGGCAAATACCTTGGTGTCCCTTTGTTAAGTGGCAGGGTCTCCTCTTCTACATATAGGTATATCCTAGACAACCTCCACTCAAAATTAGCGGGTTGGAAGAGTAAAACTCTTTCCTTGGCTGGTCGCATCACTCTGGCTAAGTCTGTCTTATCTTCCCTTCCCCTTTACACAATGCAAAGCACTTCCCTCCCGTCCTCTTGCTGTGTGAAGATAGAAAAGTTGATTAGGAAATTTATTTGGGGTTATTCTAACGACCATCGTGGTGTCCATCTTGTCAAATGGAAGGACCTTTGCCAACCAATCAAGCATGGTGGGTGCGGCTTAATCAACCTTGAGTCACAAAACAAAGCGCTAATGATGAAGTTAATCTACAAACTCCACTCCCAGCCTTCCTCCCTTTGGGTTCAAGTTCTAAAACAGAAGTATGCAGTCAAGGATCTTTCGAGCATCCCATCCAGGGCTCGTATGTCCTACTTTTGGCGAAATTTGATCAAATCCTGGGAGGAGGCCTCCATCCATATTAAATGGTCCCCTGGGGATGGTTGTATTGTGAGATTCTGGGATGATTTTTGGGTGAGCGAGTATGGACCATTGAAGAACATTTCTTTCTCCCCTATTCCCTCCCAGGATCTGTTGAGGCCTATTCGTGACTTTGTGAATGAGGATGGGTCTTGGTCTTGGAGTCTTTTCAACCACCTGCTATCTCCTGATGTCCTTAAGGAAATATCATCCATCTCTATTTCCAGATACTCTTCTGCTCCCTCATGTCTTTGGAGCTTAAGCAGTAATGGGGCTTTCTCTACCAAGTCCGCATATAATGCTGTCGAATCCCTGAATTGGAATGATCATAATGACATTTGGTCCCATCTATGGAAGCTGCCAATGGCCCAGAGAGTCAAATCCTTTATGTGGCTTCTCCTTAAAGGCAAGCTTCTTACCAATGAGGAACGCTTTCGAAGAACCTTGACTGCAGACCCGTCTTGCTCCCTTTGCCACCATTGTAGGGAAAACCTTGATCATGTCTTTAAAGGCTGCAGCTTAGCTTCTACGGTCTGGAAGAAGATCCTTCCATCGGATATGAGTGCTGATTTTTTCAGATTAAGTATCCAAGCCTGGCTCAACCAAATCATCCGCTCTCCCTCGCTGGATATCTCATGGAAGATAGGGGTGTGCATTTCTTGTTGGAAGCTTTGGGAGGCCAGAAATAAATCCATTTTTGCTGATGGGGTATTCTCTCCTGATGGAATTTTAGCCCAGATTAAGGCCTGTGTTGTTCATACGCAGCAGTCTTTTTCTAAGTTTCATTTTATCATGTAATTTCGTTCTGTAGTTTGTACAGCTCATTAACTTTTCAATGAAATTCCTTTCCACTAAAAAAAAAACAGTTGTGAATATGATAGTTTCAGTTGTAAATCAGGTATTTAAGTCTCATAAATTATTTATAATGATTTGCAACTGAAAATCTATATTTACAACTCATTCCTAAACAAGAATAATTTGAGATGTAATTGTTAGAAAATTAAACTTTTCGCTAATTAACTATAATTCCCCCTAATATTTTCACAAAGTTTGTGTTCTTGTGAAAAATGGCCCAAAGATATTATCTTTCACGATATGCAATTAATCACAAAGCCAGGGGTTAATTAATGTTTGACTTGATGCAACAAAATTCAAAACACACGACAAAATTTAAAGTTCAAATTGAAAACAAACCCTTTAATTGGTTGGTGGTCAGCTGTACATGACTGTGAAACACGTACAAGTCAAATTTTTCATGGATTATTCTCACATTTTCCGGATTAATTTCAACACATGCATTAATTGAAAACCTGAAGAGTCCAGATAGGAAAAACGAGTACATACATATAAATCAAACAAGTTGCTTAGCTAGATATGGTCGTCCGAGAACGAGAAATACAACCTCTAGTCCTAATTATAAGACCTAGTTAATTTTTTTAAAAGAAATTAAGGAAGCTAAATAAACTATTTAATCATTTCATATGTTGTGTATCCTTATATTATATATTAGTTTATTAGTTAAACTAAATAGCTTGAAGAAAAAATTTAAAATAAAAATATTCTAAAATTAGCTTCCTTAATCTCTCCAAAAAATTAAAGTCAACGAGGTCTTATAATTAGGACCGGAGGGAATAATTGTTTTTTTTTTTTTTAAATCTTGTTGGATATTTTGCTCTGTTGAAAAAATAAATAAATAAATAAATCCAACAAGCACGTTGATAGATTCTTAAGAACATTCCCAGAAACTCACTCCTACTTATTAGATACATAAATAAAATGAAAAACTCCATCCAGTTCTAATTATAAGACCAAGTTGCTTTTTTTGGATAAATTAAGGAAGCCAATTAAATTATTTTAGAGTATTTTTATTTTTTCTCCAAACTAATTAGTTTAACTAATAAACTAATATATAATTTAAGGTTACACTACATATGATATGATTAAATAATTTATTTAACTTCCTTAATCTCTCTAAAAAAAGTCAATATGATTTTATAATTAGGATCGGCGCTAGTAATATATAAGGGACCACACACACCAAATTAGAGACGTGTTTCGTCTTGCTACTGCACATTTAGCTGTTCATTGCTCATAATTTATTGCCAAATTAATGAATCTACAGGGTATGTCTACCAAATCTAGCTGTAAGTGGGGACTCTTTGAACCATCCTGAGGTCTTAAACTATCTGCATTTTAGATTCTTATTCTTCTCCTTATTATATTTTTTTTTTAATATTGTGATATCATCAATGTTTCTATCTAACCCAACCCTTTTTTTTATTCCTTGGCGAAATTGACGGTGCAAAATGGATCCTGACTTTCAACATTATTTAATTAATGTTGAAAATCAGGATTTATTTAATTAAGAGATATTTAATATTGCTTTGTTTTGTGTACCGTACGTTGATTATGATTTAAGAGCTATCCTTTCACTGCTTCAGAACTGATTCATGTGTCAATTTGCATTTCAAGAACTCAAAACATGAAAAGCTTTACTTCGTTTGTTCACACTTGATAAAAAGCAGAATGTGACGAACTAGAATCTCTTAGTGCTCAATTTTCAGTTTTTGTCTCCATAATTAATGCTCATCATTTTCAATTGTGCCTACTAATTAAATTTTCTAACATGTTTTTCATTAAGGGTAAAAGTGAAAAATAAATAAATCAATTTAAGACATATTTAATGAGTCACTTCTTATTTCTTATTTCACATGAATTAGTTAAAGAGCCCTCTATTTAATGGACTGAAGGTAGTACTCCCCTCGTCCTACTTATAAGATAAAGAATGTATTTTTTTGGTCATATTTATAAGGCATGTCGTTAATTTTTTTTTTTACATGAATGCACAATTTTAGCATTTGTTTATTATTGTGTAAATATTTATTTTGGTGGAGAATATATAATTAAATAGGGGGTAAAGTTGAAATTTAAAGTTGTTGAATTTTAAAGTGGAGTTAATGAAATTTAATTTTTTTTATCATTATATGTAAAACATTTTAGAAATACCTTATAAATAGGACGAGGGAAATACTAGGTTAGGAAGTTGTAACAAATTTAAGCGTTAGTGTTACATACTCCTTTGGTCCTATGTATACAACACTTCCAGCATTTTTAACATAAACCAAGAAAAACTTTAAACTTCATTAATTATTCTCTATAAAATTCATTAACTTTCCAACTTTATCCTTATTTAATATGGATTATATCCTTATGGTTCTTATTATAAGGCACTAACTAGTAAGTATATTTGGTTCTTTTTATAAGGCATTTGCTTGTTCCCAATGAACATTACTTATTATTTTTCATATATGCTCATAATTAATAAAGATAGTGGGTGAGAGTAATAATTAATATGATATTAGAATTTAGTGCAATTAGTAGGGGTAATATTGGAAATTATTTAAATTTTAGGACAACTTTATTGACTTTAACTGTTTTTATAGGTTTGTGAGAATTGTTAGTTGATGTCTTATAATAAAGACTAGAGAGAGTATCCCATAAGAACAAAATCAATACAATAATAAATGAAATGACAAACTTGTACATTCCTATGAAATTTTTCTCTCTCCATCCTATAAATACCAAATTTTTTCTTCTATCTCCCTACATATAAGACCAGAGGAGTGTGTTTGTGTTATATATATATATATATATATCAAGTTGTGTATAAGAATAATTAAATAAGGTGGAGTTTTCTTGAATAGTACAAATGAAAATGGGTTGGTGACGCGTGGTTGCTAAATGAAACCTTGGAGTTCCAATTAAATGGAGCAGCCGCGCGGCGTCGTGGCTGTAATGACAATGACTCCATAATTTCTAATCCACCATTTGACTTTTGTGGAGCTTAGTTTTTGTTGTACTTTTGAGCTTCAATAATCAAATACTCTCTCCTTTTTTTCAGGTATATACTTATTTAATTATTTCTTACTCTTCAATTTTTATTTATTAATAATCCTGTCTTAATCCTGCTGCTTTGTTTTTCTTCTCGTTTTATCCTCCTCGTTCTGTTGTCTTGAGAATACCTACTCCGGCCGTTTTCTTCTTATTTTGTTCTTTTTAATTTATTTGGTCTTAAATATAAGACATAGCTGATTTTTTTTTTTTTTTTAAAAAAAAGATTAAGGAAACTATATAAGTTACTTAATAATATCTGTTGTGTATCCTTAAATTATATATCAATTTATAAGTTAAGTAAAATAATTTAGAGAAAAAAATGAAAAACATAAACATTTTAAATAAATTTACTTAATTTTTTTAATATCTTCAAAAAAATCACCCTATCTTATATTTATGATTCGAGGAGTAGTTAATTTCTTCTATCTCTTGGGTTATGTTTGGATAAAGAGAAAAGTGAGGTGATGGAAATAGAGCAAGGGATAATGGGTAGAAATTTTTTCAAAAATAGTAAAAAAAAACATTATTTTTAAAAATTTTCCCTCATAATTTTCTTTCCCCCCAAAATTTCTCTACATCCAAATATAGGGTAACCAAATGTAATTGTTAACCATATGCATTTAAGATTTTAAGTAATTATTCTCTGTAAACGTAAGTTTGATCAAATCTCACCGTAAAGTGAACATTATTTTTAATGCATATTTCATCAGCTACGTACTTTTTAATGCATGGAGAGTTTCCCGTTGATTCTCTAGTACTTATATTTCTAAATCCCAAGGCTCTTAAATTTCTTTTTTTAAAAAATAAAATAAAATCGCATGATGATGAAGCGCTTAAATTACTTTTGTTAAACGCCACCATTATTGTGTTAATCTCTAGTTTTCTAGGAATAAAGATGCACTTACCTCTCATCAGTTTTTTTGCGTGTTGTCATATCAACTTGATGGATAGTCAAATAAATATTGCGTCCGCATGTTGAGCAACTTTGTCGTCTTCAATGGATGAAAGTGTCATTCTCCAAAAATAAATCCTTGTTTTTATTATTATTTCATTTTTTTCAAATCCCTTTTTTTATGTAATTAATCGTTTTGCAAGTGCATATGGCCTGCCTCAGAATCGTGCTTATATATACGCCGCTTCCTATAGCTTCAAGCCATGTGTTGTTCTCCATCTTCTTCTTCTCCTCTCCCATACGTTTTTTATTCTTTCTTTCTCATCAAAAATTTATCTCTTGGATCATCTCTTGAAGCTTCTGGTCCTGATTCCATTCCTGAGTTCTATCAGTTCATCAGGTGACGACAACACAAGAACAAGTGAATAACTTTTCAAAGGTACGAATCCTTGATCTGTTTTCTTTTTATAGTAATCTGATACTTAAAATCTGCATATAGTGAGGTTCTGTTTCTAAAATTCTCTGAGTTGGGATGATGCATTATTGAGTTTTGAAGATTGAGCTGGCTAGCCAGAATGATGTTAGGAACTTGCAAAACCAAACTATTTCTGGGTGTTAATGTGAAAGGGACTGAAACGTACCTTCTTCAAACTCTCTGCATTTTTTTTTTGGGTCAAAAACTCTCTGCATTCATTACCGACCATTGATAACTTTCCGTCCACTCGTTCTGTTTTTTCTTGGGGTAGAAAATGACCTTTACCAGTTTGTTATTATGACTGACAAACACCATTCTTGAAAGAGAGATAATAATTTGTGTTTCCCTCTCAATCAGTGAAAATATATCTTCATATCTCTATGATTCTGACAATCTGAATACAGGGTAAAGCCATTTTTCATTTGTTTTCTGAAGAATCATATCCACGAATAATATGATCACACTGATACAACGAAATTGTCTATATTATAATTCTGAGTGTTGTGTTTGATAATTTTTATCTGTTGTTTTTCTCTCCAATCTTATATCAGTTTTACATCTGAAAGTAATAGTGAAGCTTTGAGATTTAGAACATATTGATATTGATTCTGCTTTAGTTTCAGCTCCTGTATAAATGAACAGTTGAATGATTTTTAGAAACTTACCGCTCCTGTATAAATGGACATAATGGTACTGTTGGTAAAATTGGGTAAGGAAGTCTTAAGTAACCTAACTTGTTCTTTTACCTTTCAGGTGTAGCATGGAGAATAGCACAAGCCATGAGATATCTGAGCAGGGATTGCCTGAAGTTCCATCACTTATAAAGTACATATCATCAAATGAAGTAGCTGGCTTTGATAGCATTGAAAATGCTACAGAATTACAATATCTAGCCCCATCTACTAAAGTAAGAGTTTGATGGTTTGAAAGATTCATAGATCCTAAATAACTCCCAATTTCTTGATATCTTTTGGTTTGTGATCAATTTGATGCTCTAAAGATATGTTTTTATTGCTTTAGTACCCGATCGTGTGTTTTCATTCTAATTTGTAGTTATATTTTTAAGATATAAACTAATTTCCAAATATCTTCACATATACTTGTAGCAGGAAAGTGAAAAAGATTTAGAAAGAGGACAAGGTGATGAATCTGTGATTATCAATCATCAAAGAAAGCATTCTGTTTCTATCAGCATGCCACTTTCTCCTGAACAAGTTCAGTCACACAACAATGGTGGAAAAACTTTAGGCGATGGTATTGCCAATTCCTCTTCTCAATCAAACACTGGAGTTTCCAAACCACCACGCCAAACAAAATGCTATTCACAGCCAATGATGAAAGGCAATGTGTACCCAGAAGATACTGAAGGAAGAGTAAACTTTGGCCAAAATCCACATATCATCAGGTTGAAGGACCGCAGGTTTGATCCATTCAAGACATTTTCTGGGAAACTTGAGAGACAGATTTCTATTCTCCGTGGAAAACCTCCCAAACAAGGGGATGTACAAGAGGAAAATAGCCTAAACAACACCGATAGGCCTAGAACAGTTGATAGATACTATGATGCATTGGAAGGTCCAGAATTGGAAACTTTAAGGGTATGTGGTTTTCTTCTGCTTATTATTTCTTTGGTATTGATAAACCATACCAAAGTTAAAGATTATAAAAACAGATAGAATTTTAAAAAAATCAAATCTAGATTGTCTATATCTAATATGAACGATTTAGATAGGCTTAGCTTTCCCTGCTAAACAAAGCGTTTAGCAAGGAAACCGGTTCCAAAACTTACTGATTGTAATTGGTGAATTTTGTAACAAAATTTTGTTTTCCTAATTCAACAGGCTTCAGAAGAGACAGTACTTCCTCAAGACGAGAAGTGGCCATTTCTTCTTCGATTTCCCATCTCATCCTTTGGTATGTGTCTTGGAGTCAGTAGCCAAGCAATTCTATGGAAAACACTGGCCACATCTCCTTCCACTGAGTTCCTTCATATAAGCCTAAAAGTAAATCTGGTCTTATGGATCATCTCCATCGCTCTTGTTTTATCCATTTTCTCCATGTACCTCCTCAAAATCATCATCTACTTTGAAGCAGTTCGTCGCGAATACTACCATCCGATCCGAGTGAACTTCTTCTTTGCTCCATGGATAGCTCTCTTGTTCTTAGTTCTTGGAGTTCCACCATCACTGTCCAAGCACCTGCATCATGCACTTTGGTACATTCTGATGGTTCCTATATTCTGTCTTGAGCTTAAGATCTATGGACAGTGGATGTCTGGGGGTCAAAGGAGGCTCTCAAAAGTGGCCAATCCTTCAAATCATCTCTCAATTGTTGGAAACTTTGTGGGTGCATTGCTGGGTGCGTCCATGGGTCTTAAAGAAGGGCCAATCTTCTTCTTTGCTGTGGGTTTGGCTCACTACACAGTCTTGTTTGTGACTCTCTATCAGAGGCTTCCTACAAATGTGACTCTCCCAAAAGAGCTTCATCCTGTTTTCTTTCTGTTCGTTGCAGCACCCAGTGTTGCTTCCATGGCTTGGGCTCGCATCCAAGGTTCTTTCGATAATGGATCAAGGATTGCTTATTTCATTGCCCTTTTCCTTTATTTCTCACTGGTATAAGTCTCACTGTACTGTAATACACTAATACTTGTATGAATCATTCATCTCATAGTGAAAGTTAACCCATGATCTTGTTAAATGCTTTTGCAGGCTGTCCGGATCAACTTTTTTAGAGGATTCAAGTAAGTTCAGTCTCTACTGGATTCTTACATTATCAATTAATTATGTATAGTGAAACTTTTAAGGAAAAATGACGCACAGGTCCCAAAGAAAAAAACAATTGCAACTAGGTCCTTTAAAATCATCAAATTGCATTGAAGTCCCATGGGACCTGGATTAGATTAATTTTACCCTCCACCCATTCCTTCTTATTCTTTTTTTCCTTTTTTAATGAATGAGGTTAAAATGGCCTTTTCACATTTATAATTATTCAACATAGGTTTCATGAGGCTTAATGCAATATGATGATTTTAATAGACCTGCTTATGATTATTTCTCTTCCTTAGCACCTACTATGTGTCATCATTCCCTTAATTAATGGGGCAAATTTTTCTGACAAATATTTTGATATGAATTGTGCAGATTCTCACTTTCATGGTGGGCCTACACGTTTCCAATGACTGGTGCAGCAGTTGCCACCGTAAGGTACTCAATTGTGGTCACTAACGTAGTCACAAAGAGTCTGTGTGTGATTCTTAGTCTCATCTCAACACTCATAGTAACAGCACTTCTTATAACAACCATTATCCATGCTTTTGTGCTCAAAGATCTCTTCCCCAACGACATAGCTATCGCCATTAGTGACAGAAAAAGAAAAACACATAAGCATAAGTGGTTCCATCTCAGACATGGAAGCAGTGAGCACACCAAAATGATTGAAACTTTCTTGAAGTTTGTAACCACAGATGGTGAAGATGATGGTGATCATGGTGACTTAGAAGCTGCTCTGGAAAAACCTTCCAACCCTACTAATGAGCAGCAATGATAACGTACGTACATTAAGATATATATGAATATATATATCTATATATGCGCTTGTTTGGGTGCTTACTGTGAAGCTTTAAAAGAATAATGAGATGTGAAGAATCCTTCAGTGTAATCTTCATTTGTGAGACATGTGAGGAACATAGATTATGGTATTCCCATGATCATGTCTGAAGATGAAGGTTTTGTGTAAAAAACGAGGGAATTTTTGGTAGAATTGGTGAATGAAATGAGTTCTTTTTATTTTCTGGGGGAAAATAACACAGAGACTTGGAAAGGAAGTTACTTGCTACTTCCTTATGTTTTTAATATAATGCATATTTATTTAATTTAATTTAATTAAGGAAATTAATTGAGTTAGTTAATATTCCATGTTCTTTTCTAAAACATCCCAATAATATTTCTCAATTTCCTCCTTCTCTCTTCTTCTGATTATTGTTGAGGGTTATTAATAAGAAAAAATTAGAAAAAAATTAACGAATATAAAACTTAACAAAGATCATCTATCAAAATATGTCTTATATTAAGGACGGGAGAGAATATAATGGACCATAAATTTTTAAAATTATTATAAATTGCAAGAAAAGTTGCAAACTGTAGAAACTCATGCAAATCTTGTTAAATCAATTGCAAATGAGTTAAAAACTTAAAATTGTGAAATTTTTATGAATCCTGAAAACTCAGCTATATATAACTAACAGAAGATTAAGTACAGATGAATTTAAATTAAACTTTTATTTATAAAACGTCTACAATTTTTCTTGACTGCTGCTATAAAATGATCTATGATTCTCCTCTATTTTCAAAACATATTAAATCTACATTAAAAGAATAAATTAAATAAACATATACGAAATTTTATTGAAATTACATATATCTCGTTTGTTTTTATATTTTTATCTCTAATTGTCTTGAATGCATGAATATCAGTTTGCCAAGAGATCAACATTAATTAAGATTAAAAAAATTGAATGATAATATTTGGGTTCTTGGTAATTTTAGTTAACTGGATGAAGTACAGAAAACAATATTATGGAGTTTTTATTTGTAATAATTTATTTATTTTTATTTTTTTAACATAAGATTTTTCTTATCAGAGGCAATCTTGTTTAAGATTATACCTTAGGGTAGAATCAATATCAACCAGAAAAATCATAAGATACCAGTTTCCCACTAGCCCAAGTTGATACAAACACAAACATTTTTATTGGGCATTTTTCCATGGTTATTAAAATTAGACTTGACCGACCGGTTCAACGTAACTGGTGAACCAGTCATCTAACCTGTTCGGTATGATCGGTTCACTATTTTTTTAGAATTTCTGATTTAAAAAATTTATATCTAATTCTACATATTTTTAAAAATTACAAATTAAGACTTTATGGAAAGTTTGAAATGTTTACTTCTTAATATAAAAAGTATTACTAAAAAATATTATGATTTGATTCTAAAAAATTATCAAATTTCAAAACTATTCTAAAAATTATTATCATTCAAGTTTACTTTCTCACCGGCCTGGCCATGGATTAGCTCTGATTTGATTCTTTCTGCCAGACCGATTTATTGGCAAGTTTAATAACCTTACATTTTTCTGCAGTGAAAAAAAAAAAAACAAAGAAAAAAAGAACACTGATGAGGGAAATCCTTATGCTTGGGCCTCCAACAGGCTAATATTGGGCCAGTTAAACTCTGGATTTGCGACGTAAGGCTTACGACTAATGGGCTTACACTTAAAGGATTCAATCAATCTCCTTAACTTATTGGACCCATGACCCATATCTTTGAGGCTTTATTAATTTCTTATATTGGAAGATATCTTGTTTTGGGGCCGAACCAAGATATGTTGTCAATAGCATACGTGTTGTATGAGTGTATGACTATTTCAATACATAAAATACATAAAAGGGGGTTAAGGAGTTATTTGGTTAATGAACTATTACTTCAGGAGCGTCCAGTACAAATAATTTTTAAGTGGACCAAAAATATCAAAAAAATTTAAAAATATGCAGTCAACACAAAAAACTTTTACTCCAAGAGCACTCAACAAAAAAAAGTTTTATTTCACGAGCGCTTAGCACAAAAAAGTTTTACTCCATCTTTTGTGCTGACTGCACCTTTTTAAAAGTTTTTTGGTATTTTTGATCCATTTAAAAGTTATTTGTGCTGAGCACTTCTGAAGTAATAGTTCGTTGGCCAAATTGCTCCTTAATCCTACATAAAATAATGTTCCTTAAGCATCTAGTAAGGGTTTGATTCTTGAGGGTATATATTGAGAAAGTATCATAGTCAACACTAAAGTCTTTTGAGAAGTTTATGGTGCGAGGGGATTAGCCACGGCTGTGGATAATCTGGGCCTACAAAAAAAACATAAAGAAATGTAGAATTTTTTTTTTTAAAACATATAATTAATTTTGAAATTAGTATTTTAAAAAAAATCAAATTTCACCCCGCCATTTCTAGCTCAACCACTTGTTGAAACAATTATCAATTAAAAAATTCTTTTATTTTTATAATAAAAGAAATATTTGACGAGTGGTTTCTCAGACATTGATTGACGACAAGTCTTATAATAACTAGTCAAGATTGTAAACATTCCACATTACTTAAAGTTATCTTCAAATAAATTTTATATATTTAATAGTTTTTCTATGTTTTAAAAGAAAGAGTACGTAATTGGCCCAAAGAAAAAAGAAATATTAGGTAAGGAAATAACTGAGTTTAATATTCATAAAATTCTTAAGTCTTATATAGATAACTACTATACAACCTAACCTCTTTTTGCTGTGCCCTCATTCAATATTCTTCATGAGCAGCCTCTGCCTCCTCTCTTGAATTTTTCGGTACGCATATCCTTCCTCGATCTTGTCACTGATGACACAACCATTATATATATAATATGGGGAGAATTACATTTAGGTCCCAAGGAAGGAAAAAAATTACAAAAAAGTCCCTTGAAATCACAAAATTACCCAGAAGTCCCAAGGAAATTTTTGTTGTAAATACATACATTTCCTATTGTAAATACATACATTTTCTGTTGTAAATGGTTTGTGACTTTTTTGATATTATTTGTACAGAATTTTTAAATGTTGTTGTAAATACATACTTTTTCAGTTGTAAATACATACATTTTTTGTTGTAAATGGTCAGGTGTTTAAATGTTGTTGTAAATATATACTTTTCCTGTTGTAAATGGTTTGAGACTTTTTTTATATTATTTGTACGGAATGAAAATTACTTTTCGTGTTGTTGTAAATATATACTTTTTCGTTGTAAATATATATTTTCCTGTTGTAAATATTTGTATGTATTTACAACACGAAATGTATGTATTTACAACAAAAATTCTCTTGGGACTTTTTTGTAATTTTATGATTTCAATGGACTTTTTTGTAATTTTTTTCCTTCCTTGGGACCTGAGTGTAATTCTCCCTATAATATACATATGTTGATGTGAGGGGTCAGCACGTGAAGCACATGTAATTATATATCCAACATCCTCACCTTTTATATAATATACATATGTTGATGTTAGGGGTTAGCACGGGAATTTCTTGTTGTAAATACATGCATTTACTGTTGTTAATATAAATAATATCAAAAAGTCCCTTGAGACTTTGAATTACAACAGGAAATGTATATATTTACAATAACATTTAAACACCTGACTATTTACAACAGGAAATGTATGTATTTACAACAGAAAATTCATGTATTTACAACAACATTTAAAAACCTGGATTTTAATTCCATACAAAGAATATCAAAATAGTCCCAAACCATTTACAACAGGAAATGTATGTATTTATAACAAAAATTCCTTTAGGACTTCTCGGTAATTTTGTGATTTCAAGGGACTTTTTTGTAATTTTTTCCTTCCTTGGGACCTAAACATAATTTTCCCTAAATTTATTAAGGATCGGATTTACAGGCCGCACAAAGTTACTAGGAGTTACAAAAGACTCTTGATGTCTTGCATAATATTGAGAGAATTTGATATATTTTGCTCATGTAAGGCAATATTCCTCATCCTCCATATAATATTGTTGACAATTATAATGCCCTCTGAAAGAGATACAGACTTAAATATAGGACATAATTTTTGTAGTGCAACATATGTTTAAGGCTTACACTATAAACGGATACAAGTCAACAAGTGTATCCTTTAGCTACAGATGAAATTGGAAAATGGTAGGGTTGTCAAATTGTATCCGAAAACGTTTAAACCAGACTGCTGTGGAGATAAATGTTCCAAACTTCAAAGATTTCGTTGAAATTGTTGGGTGGTGTTCTGTTGTAGAACATAAGTGTCTAGCCCTAGGAGGGCTGATATATTGATGTAGGATCAAATAGCTCTCTCCCAAGGTATCCATGGATGAGATACCTGAGAGGATGAGTGATCTTCGCTCACACATGAAGGCTTTCACCAAAGGGGGTGGGGTGTGTGCTCTGTGTGGCTGAATTGTAAAGGAGAGAGCTTAGAAGATGTGTACCTTTTAGGTTAACCAACTATATATAGAGGCTACCTTAGGGTTAGGGTTTGGACTTGTTGGGCCTCTTGTGCCTCCAAGCCCAAATGCACTAGTTGTCTCCTACTGGGCCACACCTTGGATGAGCCTAATATTTGATTCCATAACAGTTGCCCTCAAGCTCGATAGTTCAGGTCTCTGAGTTGTCGAGATTCATTGACTGCTTTCTGAGATCCCTTGAATCCGAATTTGCTTCCGTAGCAATTTTCCCGGGCTAATTGTCTGGTTTATATTCCTGCATTTAATAACATGTAAGCAAATCACAATAAATGGAAAATACTTACTGTTTGTGCAAATCGTTCAACGTGCTCATTTCGGATACTTATCCGAGATGACATTAAACTTTCTGGTTTGCATTAATGCTGGTTATTGATAACACGCTTTTCCACTTAACATATCGTTGTCCACTCTATTGCCCCCCAGCCTGGTAGTTCAGGTTCCTGAGCTGCTAGGATGTGTTACTTTCCAAACCCGGACTAGGTGTAAGTGACTGTTGGGATTCCGTGCGTGTTGACCCGAGATTCCAGGTTTATATACTTTTACTCCGAGATTCCGGGTTGATCACCGATATTCCGGATTGATATACTTTAACACCGAGATTCCGGGTTATTTACTTTATCACCGAGATTTCGGATTAATATACTTTAACACCGAGATTCCGGATTGATATATTTTAACACCGAGATTCCGGATTGATATACTTTAATACCAAGATTCCGGGTTATTTACTTTATCAACGAGATTCCAGATTGATATACTTTAACACCGAGATTCCGGATTGATATACTTTAATACCGAGATTCTGGGTTATTTACTTTATCACCGAGATTCCGAATTGATATACTTTATCACCGAGATCCGGATTGATATACTTTAACACTGAGATTCCGGATTGATATACTTTAATACCGAGATTCCAGGTTATTTACTTTATCACCGAGATTCCGGATTGATATACTTTAACACCGAGATTCCCGATTGATATACTTTAATACTAAGATTCCGGGTTATTTACTTTATCACCGAGATTCCGGATTGATATACTTTAACACCGAGATTCCGGATTTATGATTTCTGAAAACGGGTTAATTTACCCAGAACTCAATCATTCAAATAAATTTGGCGACATTGTCGTTGCAAATAATCCAATAAAGGACTTTCACGACTTGGCAGCATTGCCACCTTTACACAAGGCCCGATTTTAACCAGATTCGGTGTAACCGGGATCTTCACACGGAACTCGGACTTAAACTGGATCCAGTTAAACCAAGTCATTCTTCGGAACTTTACACGGATCCCTGATTTAAACTAGATTCAATTTAAATCGGGTCTGTCTTCAAAACTTTACCGGGATCCCCGAATTTTAAACTGGATTTAGTTAAAATCGGGTCCGCCTTCTGTCTTTGTTTCTTGCAAAACTTTAAACATAATTTATCTCGGCTTTACCGTGTCCCAAAGGGTGCACGTTTTGACCATTAATTCTATGGAGCCCGAATTTTAACCAGATTCAGTTAAGTCGAGGTCTGCCTTCGTCCCTTTCGTAAGGACGGACTCCACAATCTATCTGGGATCCAATTAAGGAGCTTGGATTTAATTGTATAAAACAGACTTGACATGATTTTCGAAGACGGGTTTCATTACCCTGAATTTATACATGTTTTCCTTCGACATGATTTTTGGAAACGGGCTTATGTACCTCAGATTCCTACATGTTTTATTTGTACATGATTTTCAAAAACGGGTTTCTTTACCCTGAATTTATACATGTTTTCCTTCGACATGATTTTCGGAAACGGGTTTATGTACCTCGGATTCCTACATGTTTTATTTGTACATGATTTTCGAAAACGGGTTTCTTTACCCAGAATTCTACATGTTTTAATTCGACATGATTTTCGGAAACGGGTTTATGTACCTCAGATTCCTACATGTTTTATTTTTACATGATTTTCGAAAACGAGTTTCATTACATTGAATTCTACATGTTTCAATTCGACATGATTTTCGGAAACAGGTTTATGTACCTCGGATTCCTACATGTTTTATTTGTACATGATTTTCGAAAACGGGTTTCATTACCCTGAATTCTACATGTTTTAATTCGACATGATTTTCGGAAACGGGTTTATGTACCTCGGATTCCTACATGTTTTATTTGTACATGATTTTCGAAAACGGGTTTCATTACCCTGAATTCTACATGTTTTCCTTCGACATAAATAAGCAATATGGGATTGTCCTCGGTTGCTCTCCTTCAAACTTTCATCTTTAGCTTCATAGTCTATCACCCAAGACGATTTCAAGCTATCATCTCGGATTTCAGATTTTAATCTCGGATCAGAAATATCTGTCTCCCATTCTCGGAATTCATTTCTCGGCCCCCTTGATTCAAACAGATGGAAACAAGGGCACAATCTACTAGCTCCAGGAAGATGGAACCCCCAGTTTCAATTGCAACAAATGGAACCGAATAGAAGCCATACTCCACCGCAGAAGTTTTTCTTAATTTTCTTTCAATTTCTGGTCTGCGAACTGAAATTATTGACCATCTTTTGGTCGCGGGAATCGAATTTTACCGATTCCTCACAGACGGCGCCAATGTTCTGTTGTAGAACATAAGTGTCTAGCCCTAGGAGGGCTGATATATTGATGTAGGATCAGATAGCTCTCTCCCAAGGTATCCATGGATGAGATACCTGAGAGGATGAGTGATCTTCGCTCACACATGAAGGCTTTCACCAAATGGGGTGGGGTGTGTGCTCTGTGTGGCTGAATTGTAAAGGAGAGAGCTTAGAAGATGTGTACCTTTTAGGTTAACCAATTATATATAGAGGCTACCTTAGGGTTAGGGTTTGGACTTGTTGGGCCTCTTGTGCCTCCAAACCCAAATGCACTAGTTGTCTTCTACTGGGCCACACATTGGATAAGCCTAATATTTGATTCCAACAGGTGGGAAATTCCTCTAAATGGCGGTTAGCGTCTTGAATCTTCCTTCAACTCATTTCTTGAATTCTTGGTCAAATATCTTTTTGACTCTGGATTTTTTTGTCTCCCTTAGCAGTCTTTATCGCTTACAATAAACTAATAGTCATATCAGATTCAGAGCCACGTGGTTTTGAAATCCTCAAAGCTATATACATGGAGCTAGCCGAGCCACCGCGTACGCTCTCCTTTCCTATTGTAATGTTATTATAATCCGAAAAAGCAAAAGCACACAATAATTTTATTCTTTTGAATTCTCTGTACCTTTCTTTCTAATTATATCCCTATTTAGAAAGAGTGTGTATGAGAGATAATGTGTGGAAATTTATGCCATATATTTAATGAGGGTAAAAATTAAAAATTAGTTTAAAATTTTAAGACAAAGTAGATTTATGCCTTATATTAAGAATTATCCCAACAAGAGATAATGTTCCTTATAAAAAGGAGAGGAGGGAGTATAAATATATGTATTTAATATAGGTAGGAAAAAAAACAATAGTATAAATTTTGAGACATTAAAAAAGTTGTTTATATCAAGGACTAGTCCCAAGAAAGAAAAAATTTCTGATAAAAAGGGTCATTACATTCAATGTATAGAGGAATACATAGCGATGAACACAATAAAAATAAGAAATTCAAATATTTTATTTTTATAAAGGGCCAAATAAAATTAATAACAAACGTTAAAGTATATCATAAACACAATATAAAAGGAAATAAGGAATGAAGATTAGTAACCACATATGAATAAGGATTAACTATTGTTACATCTAAACAAATAAATAAAAAGAGAAATGGCATAATATCCTCCAAAAAATATTTCATTTTCCTTATATATACATGGCCAGCCACTTGAGTTGCTTGATTGATGTAAAAAAACTGTAATAATAAGGTCCCTTGAGAGAATAAATGGGATTTGATAATCTAGGAAAGAATCTGAGACACTTGTAACTAAACAAATGGTCCCATTTTGTCTCCAAACCCACTGAAAGTGCGGTATAAGTTGATCTGGAAGGTATATTCAAGTATGACATAGAGTAATGCACCTACTTTTAACGTTATGTGATATAATATAGGGTTAAGTATCAATTTCACCCCTGAAATATACGCCCAGGAGCAATTTTGCCCCTTAAGTTTCAGGCAGAGCAATGTTGCCTCTGAAGTATCAAAATGAAGCAATGTTGCCCTCCGTTAGAAACCCTAACGGTCCACGTTAGTTGACCTAACGTCGACCGTTAGGGTTTCTAACGGAGGGGCAACATTGCTCCGTTTTTGATACTTCAGGGGCAACATTGCTACGTTTGACAGAGCAATGTTGCTCCTGAAGTATCAAAACGGAGCAATGTTGCTCTTCTGTTAAAAACCCTAACGGTCAACGTTAGTTGACCTAATGTTGACTGTTAGGGTTTGTAACGGAGGGGCAACATTGCTCCGTTTTGATACTTCAGGGGCAACATTGCTCCGCCGAAAACTTAATGGGTAAAATTGCTCTTGGACGCGTACTTCAAAGCTAAAATTGGTACTAAACCCTATAATATAATGGTCCAACTAAAATTATTAAGGACTGGATTTACAGGCCGCACAAAGTTACTAGGAGTTACAAAAGACTCTTGATGTCTTGCATAATATCGAGAGAATTTGATATATTTTGCTCATGTAAGGCAATATTCCTCATCCTCCATATAATATTGTTGAGAATTATAATGCCCTCTGAAAGAGATACATCTTAAATATAGGACATAATTTTTGTAGTGCCGCAACATATGTTTAAGACTTACACGATAAACGGATACAAGTCAGCAAGTGTATCCTTTAGCTACGGATGAAATTGGAAAATGGTAGGGTTGTCAAATTGTATCCGAAAACGTTTAAACCAGACTGCTGTGGAGATAAATGTTCCAAACTTCAAAGATTTCGTTGAAATTGTTGGGTGGGAAATTCCTCTAAATGGAGGTTAGCGTCCAGAATCTTCCTTCAACTCATTTCTTGAATTCTTGGTCAAATATCTTTTTGACTCTGGATTTTTTTGTCTCCCTTAGCAGTCTTTATCGCTTACAATAAACTAATAGTCATATCATCAGAGCCACGTGGTTTTGAAATCCTCAAAGCTATATACATGGAGCTAGCCGAGCCACCGCGTACGCTCTCCTTTCCTATTGTAATGTTATTATAATCCAAAAAAGCAAAAACGCACACACAAGAATTTTTCAATTTTATTCTTTTGAATTCTCTGTTCCCATTACTTGCGTTAGACTTCCTTAAAACGACGGAAGAAATTTTCCGCACCGTTTATTTTCTCTTTTCCTCGTTTGGTTCTGTACCTGAATTTCAAAGTCGAAAAAGAAATTGGCGCCGATAATGAGTTTTCCTGGAATTGACCATGAATTACACAAGATTTTGGATGCTATAGTGGCATTATTGAAGAAGAGGTAAGGCCGTCATTATAAATGATGTGAGGAAAATGATAATTAGGAATTAATCCACCCGCCTGCCAAGTCATTTTGTGGGTCATCTCAATCATTCTCCAACTCATTACAATTAAGGTAAAATTGAAAGAAATAAGCTGCAGGACTTGATTTAAAATCAAACTAAACTATATAAGGACCTGTAAATTAGTTTTCTTTTCTTTTTTTTTAAAAAAAAAAATATATCTCATCGTTATTTATTGTGCCATGCAATTATTCATAATGGCCTTCATTATGATGTGGCCCAAGACTAGAGTGTGTGATTTGTCAAAAGCATGCAGGTAGTAATTTTGCAAATCACCTAATTTCCCCCTTTTTTTTGCATTTCTTTTTCTTTAAACAATATTTATCAATATAATATAATATTAACACTAAGCACTCAGATAAACTGGTTGTTGGTTGTTCTCACTTAGCTACTGATCTTGTGTTCGAGCCTTGTATATGCATTCATGATATATAATTACATGGTGGTGGCAAAGTTTCTTTCATTATGGGCCCATATTCCCATGAGCCGGACTCGTCGGTTGTTACTAGCGCACTAGCACTAGATACCGGTGGATTAATCTTATAAAATTCACTTTGTGGTTCAATTTAAATTATAAAAGTGGATCTTATATTATAGAATGAGGGCAGTATTATTTTTCTTATCTTAGGATGTACACAAAAAATTTTCATTGTTATCAAGTTAAAAGTAGCTCATTTTCTTAGACTTTGTGTAACAAAAATAAATGTACGTCTAGTTAGTTTTAAATCTCAATATGAATAATTTTCTGTAATTAAACAAACCAAATATAGAAGAGTCGGTCAGGAATATGTGCACAATCCATGAAGTATAAAGGAGAAATGAATGACCCTTAATAGATTTTGAAAAAAATCAATTTATTTAATATAATAGTCACATCTAAAAGTATTTTTTTTTTAAAAAAAAGAATTGCGAATACTGAGTAATCAAACAAATGCGAATATGTCGGGCCAACTCTCAATTATAAATAAGAAATTTAAGTCTCATAAATTATTTTTAATCATTTGCTGCTAATATTGTCACCAGGATAGTAGAGATCATGCTATCCCATTTTCATGAACCAAGGTTTGCCCTCCAGGTTTTCTTGCTTAGGCTTTTGTCCTATTAAAATTTTTCGTAATAAGGTTTTTGTTTATGAACATTTAAGGGAAGTGCTATAAATAATATGATGTGTGTATGTTCATACCTCCATGGACTCATATGATTCCATTTCATAGTTATTGACATCATACCTTATAACTCCGAAATTGAAGGGTCTTTAGTATGGGACAATACCTGAAAAAGAACTTTAAAAATGCTAAATGATAAAAGGTATTCTGAATATTTATAATATCAGAAAGATGTGAGGGCCTGATTTATCATTTTCAAAATTAAATGAAAATGACAAAAATGTCTCTCAGAGTTTAAAAAACGTGCTCCCAATTTTTATAAGGGTTTAACAAAATCAGATAAGATTTTAACAAGTTTTGATAAGATTTTCACAAATTCCAATTCAAAAATCACCACTTGTTATCAGATAATATTATCAGAACTTGTGAAACCCTTACCAAAAGTGGGAATCAATACCCTGTCATTTGTTGCAAGTGGTGATTTTTGAATTAAAATCTGTGAAAATTTTATCAAAACTTATTAAAATCTTATATGAATTTGTGATAGCCTTATCATAAGTGGAAGTCAATACCTTGTCATTGTAATAAGTGGTGAATTTTGAATTGGAATGTAACCTTATCTAAACTTGTGAAACATTTCTTAGAAGTGGGAATCAATACATTTTCATTGTAGCAAGCAGTGAATTTTAAACTAGAATTTATACAGAACTTGTTAAACTCTTATAAAAAATTAAAAAATGGGAGCATGTTTTTTAAACTTAGAGGAACATTTATGTCATTTTCATTTAATTTTGAAAATGACAAATCAAGCCTTTGACACCTCTCTATATGAATATTTGGAACATATTTTTGTTCTTTAGCATTTTTAAAATTTTTTTTCACGGATTTTCCCTTGTATATATCTCTATAACATCCAATTGTAACATTATGTTGCTTTCTTTTATGCATTCTGAAATATTTTTCAAATGCATCCATCACCCTCAACTACTTTTTTTTAAATGTAATTTGCACTTAACAATTTAGATGATTTAGGGTGTTGGATACACCTGAAGAATACTTCATGGTGTTATGGATGCATCAAAAAAAATAGTTTAGGGTACTAAACGCATTTGAAAAAATGCTTCAAGGTGTTAAATGCATTAGAAATAATATTTCAAGGTATTAGATGTGCCAAAAAATACTTGAGGGCACTTGACACACTAACAAAATACTTCAAGGTGCTATATGCATCTTAACTCTATTCTCTTCTTTATGTACTTAGCTTGTAATTTTTGGGTTAGCTTTCAATGGTTGAACACTTGTAGATTGAGGCTATGTACAAAGTGTTCGGGCATATAAGTGAATGAGAAATATTCCCTTACTTTCTCTCCCAATTTTTTGTTCTCTTTTTCGATTCCCCTCCTCTGATCTCCAACTTTCTTTATTTTTATAACACTGCTGAGATTTTTATTTTTGAAACTCATTCAAAAAAATTAATTGAGATCTAATTGTTAAATTAAATTAAATTTTTATAGGGTAGGGGCAAGATGCCCCATAATAGCGACACAAATTTGGTGGGGAGTGAAAAATGGCCTAAATTAAAGATATAGACTACTCTTTCACGATCTGCAATTAATCACAAAGCCAGTGTTAATTAATGTTTGACCTGATTCAACGAAATTATTCAAAGATATATAATCCAAAATGAATATAAGACACGGTCAAAATCTCATGAATAGTTATTCTCACATTTACTGCGATTAATTTCAACACATGCATGCATCAACAACCTGAAGAGGCCAAAAAAGAGGAAAAACGAGTACATTGACATATTATCAAGTTGCATAATTATATTAAATATCGCCGTTCGATATAGACTGTTAGATTGAGAAATGAAATAAAAACAGCCAGTGAAAACCAGCAACGTGGCTTAAATAATGATTCCTTCTTATCTACTCCTCTGATATTATGTGCAATTTTACACATGAAGTTTACCCCCAGGAGCGTCCAGCACCACAAACTTTTTTCTGGAGCAAAAGTACACACGGAGTTACGTTTTGGGAGCGCCCAGCACCACGGGCGTTAGTTGACTGTTAACTTGGATGGAACGCTGACGTGGCGTGACGTGACGCTTATTTAGACTAACACGCTGGCGTGGATGCTGATGGTAAGTAAAAAAAGAAAATTACCATTTTGCCCTTAGTTTTAAATTAAAATTACTCTTTTGCCCTTAGTTTTAAATAAATAAAAACTAAAAATAGCCCCTCCCCCTGGTGGGCCCCACCACCGGCCACCCCACCGTCGGCGGCTGACCACCACCGCCGCCGGCCGGCGGTGAAGGCTGTCGGCGGTGGGGGGCCGGTGGTGGGGCCCACCGGGGGAGGGGGTATTTTTAGTTTTAGTTTTTTTTAAAAAAAAAAAAACTTAGAGCAAAAGGGTAATTTCACCTAAAACTAAACTTAGGGCAAAATGATAATTTCACCTAAAACTAAGGGCAAAAATGTAATTTCACCCGCATTACTGTTCACTTTCATCCAAGTTAACGGTCGTAACTTCGTGTGTACTTTTGCTCCAGAAAAAAGTTCGTGGTGCTGGGCGCTCCCAGGGGTAAACTTCATATGTAAAATTGCACCTTTACCCAATATTTTATATAAGACTCAGTTGACTTTTTTTAAGAGATTAATGATTCTAAATAAAGTACTTAATAATTGTATATATTGTATATAATTAGATTATATATAAATTTATAAGTCAGACAAAATAGTTTAGAGAATAATAATAATAAATATAAATAATTTAAAAAAATTTATTTAATTTCTTTAATCTCACCGGAAAAAAATTAATGAAATCTTATATTAAAGATTAGATGTAGTATTAGCTAGTTTCTATGTTAAAGCATCATATTAACTTAATGAAAAAAAGAGATACAGAAGAAGATTTAAATGGTTCCCAATGAATTATCAGTTGCCTAAGATTAGATTGATTTTATTGGTCATAGTTTATAGTTTAGATGATACAACACTCATGAAATGTGCAAGTATTTCTTATTTTTAATTCAAGTTGTTTTATGTGAATGTGAATTTGATCAAATATCGAGGAATCTGGGCGTAAGGAGAACATTTTTAAATTTTAAAGCATATTCCAGCCACGTGACGTCAATGCATGGAGAGTTCACCGTTGAGTCTGTACTTAATATTATATAGTTATATATGTAAATCCCAAGGCTCATTAAATTATCTTTTTAAAAAAAATCACAAGCTGAACTCTACGCAAATTAGTTTTCTATTTGTCATGTCAACTTGCTTGCCAGTCAAATGAATCCCGCGTCTGCCATAGATGAATGTGTCATTCTCGAAAAATAAATATTTGTTCATAGTATTATTTCAATTTCCATATCCTTTTTTTGAAGGAATCGTTCTTGCAAGTACATTTGACTTGCCTCAGAATCGTTTTATATAAATGCTCCTCTTCGCTCCCATTATACGTACCTTGTTCTTCTTTAAGCAAAGTTGCATTCTTTCTTTCTCATCAACCTGAGTTATCTCTCGGACATCTCTTGAAGCTTCTGGTTCTGATTCCATTCCTGAGCTGTATGATCAGTTTGTCTGGTGACAACACAATAGCATGTGAATAACTCTTAAAAGGTACGAGAATCCTTGATCTGTTTTCTTTGTAGTAATCTGATACTTAAAAATCTGCATAGTGAGGTTCTCTTTCTGATTTTTTGTGAGTTGGGATGATGCATTCATGAGTTTTGAAACTTCCAAACCAAACTGTTTCTTGGGGTCGAAAATGATGATTTTTTCCTGTTTGTTAATATGACTGACAGACAATTGACTATGAATTACGTGGGTGAACGTGATTCAAGAAATATCTGTAAAAGATTGTCAAATTATAACAAAAAAGAAGGGAAAACACCATGGATATCTATAGAAGTTGATCATAGCTTTAGCAAAAAATTGGATACAGTTATAGGCGCTTCTCTGCCCAACCTTGCATCAATATTACATCTAATAGTAGTAGTGAAGCTGTGAGATTTAGAACATATTGATTCCTGCTTTAGTTTCAGTTCCTATGTAAATGAATATTCAGAAACTTACAGATCCATTGGATACTGCTGGTAAAATTAGATAAGGAAGTTTTAAGTTACTGAACTGTTCATGTACCTTTCACTTGTAGCATGGAGAATATTCCAAGCCATGAAATTGCAGAGCATCATGGATCGATCAAAGTTCCATCACTTACTAACTACATATCGACAAATGATCAAGTAACTGACTTTTATAGCATTGAGAATGCAACAGGGTTACAATTTCTCACCCCATCTCCCGAGGTAAGAATTTGATGGTTTAAAAAAGGAAAAATCACACTAAGATCCTGGATAAGAAAAATAATATCCGAAAAGTCTCATAAGTTGTCAATAGCGGCACTTTCAGTTGTCAAATGTCAATGATGGCTCTTTCACCTATCATTAACAAGTTATGAGACTTTTGTGATATTATTTTTCTTGGTTGGAACCTTACTGTGATTTTCTTTTAAAAAAAATCAGATCCTAAATAACTCCAAACTTCTTAATATTTTTTGGTTTGTGCTCTGTTTGATGCTCTAAAGATGTGTTTTTCTTGCTTTAGAATGATGAAAGGCCAATGCTGAAACGCCATGGGTATCCAGAAGAAACTGAAGGAAGAGTAAACTTTGGCCAATATCCACACATCAGCAGTAACAGGTTCAAGTCATTCCAGACATTTTCTGGGAGATCTGAGAGACAGAATTCTATTTTTCGTGGAAAACCTCCCAAACAAGGGGTTGCACGACAGGGCAATAGTTCAAACAACACAGATAGGCCTACAACAGTTGATAGCATTGGGAATGCTACAGAGTTGAAATTTCTCTTCCCATATGCTAAAGTAAGAGCTTGATGCTTTTAAAGATTCATAGATCCTTAATAACTCCCAACTTCTTAATATTTTTTGGTTTGTGATCAACTTGATGTTCTAAAGACGTGTTTTTATTTCTTTAAGGATGCTGAAACTGAAGGAACAGTAAACTCTGGCCAAAATCCACCCATCGGCGGGGCCATGGTGAAGGGTAGAAGTAACAGGTTTGATTCATTCAAGACATTTTCTGGAAGATTTGAGAGTCAGATTTCTGTTTTCCACGGAAAATCTTACAAACAAGGGGATGTACAACAGGAAAATAGCTCAAACAACACAGATAGGCCTACAACAGTTGATAGATACTATGATGCATTGGAAGGTCCAGAATTGGAAACTTTACGGGTATGTTGTTTTCTTCTGATCATTTTGGTACTGCTAGATTCCTCTGGTATTGATATTTCTTAAAGACTGAGATTTTATTTTCCGTTGGAGGGTGTGTTAGAGATTATAATAAAACAAACTTATTTTATTTTCCTAATTCAACAGGCTTCAGAAGAGACAGTACTTCCTAAAGACGAGACGTGGCCATTTCTTCTTCGGTTTCCCATCTCATCCTTTGGTATGTGTCTTGGAGTCAGTAGCCAAGCAATTCTATGGAAAACACTGGCCACATCTCCTTCCACTGAGTTCCTTCATATAGGCAAGACAGTAAATATGGTCTTATGGATCATCTCTGTCGCTCTTGTTGCATCCAATTTCATCATGTACCTCCTCAAAGTCCTCATCTACTTTGAAGCAGTTCGTCGCGAATACTACCATCCAATCCGAGTGAACTTCTTCTTTGCTCCATGGGTATCTCTCTTGTTATTAGGTGTTGCAATTCCACCATCACTGGACAAGTACCTGCATGATGCAGTTTGGTACATTCTGATGGTTCCTATCTTTGGTCTTGAGCTTAAGATCTATGGACAGTGGATGTCTGGGGGTGAAAGGAGACTCTCAAAAGTGGCCAATCCTTTAAATCATCTCTCAGTTGCTGGAAACTTTGTGGGGGCATTGTTGGGTGCATCCATGGGTCTAAAAGATGGACCTCTGTTCTTCTTTGCTGTGGGGTTGGCTCACTACTTAGTCTTGTTTGTGACTCTCTATCAGAGGCTTCCGACAGCAAAGGCTCTCCCAAAAGAGCTTCACCCTGTGTTCTTTCTATTCGTTGCAGGACCCAGTCTTGTTTCCTTGTCTTGGTCTCGCATTCGAGGTTCTTTTGACTACGTAGCAAAGATTGCATTTTTCGTTGGTATATTCCTTTATCTCGCTTTGGTAAGTGTCATTGTTCGTAGTACTTGTATGTATGAATCATTCATCTCATATATAGCTTATAGTGAAAGTTAACTTATGATCTTGTTACGCTTTTTGCAGGCTCTCCGGGTCAATTTTTTCAGGGGATTCAAGTAAGTTAATTTTCTATTTGGGTTCTTACATCGGTTTTGACGCTCAAGAGCAAAATAGTTCAAATTTTTATTTAATTATACAGTCAATGTTTTAAACCAAATGAAACTTGATGGATTAAAATTAAAATGAGGGCAAATTTAATGGACCAAATATCGTATTAACTTTTGTCTTAAAGTGAAAACTTTGAGCAATTTTTCTGACAAATCTTTGATATGAACCGTGCAGATTCTCACTTGCATGGTGGGCCTACACGTTTCCGATGACTTGTGCAGCAATAGCCGCCATAATGTACTCAAACGAGGTCACCACTGGATTCACAAAGACTCTGAGTGTGGGTCTTAGTTTCATATCATCAGTCATAGTAATAGCACTTCTTTTGTCCACCATGATTCATGCTTTTGTGCTCAAAGACCTCTTCCCCAACGACAATGCTATAGCCATTAGTGACAGAAAAAGAATAACAAATAAGTGGTTATTCCCTGGAGCCAGTGAAGAGCACTCCAAAGTGATTGAAACTTATTTGAAGTTTGCAAACCCAGATAATGGGGTTAATGGTAATGGTAATGGTGACTTAGAAGCTGCTGTTGTAAAACCTTCCAACCCGACGAAGAAGCATTAATGACGGGTTTGGGGCCTCTAATGTGCCTCTTCCTATAATGTTTTTCGTAGTAATTAACCCCAACATTCTAAATGTTTTTTTCCTTTTTATTGTTATATTGTACATAAAATGAGTTCTTTTCATGTTTAAGGAGAATGACACATAAAGACCATGAAAGAAAATAATTACAACAACAACAAAAAAGTATTATCCCACTAGGTGGGGTTGGCTACATGGATCAATCAACGTTGTCATTGAGCTTAGTTAAAAATCAAATCTCGAGATAAATTGTTGACTAAGAGATCTCGCTCAATAACCTCATTGAGAGTTCTTTTCAGTCTTCGTCTACCACTCTTAGGTGGCTTCAAACAACTTGATTTACACTCATCACTCGCGCATTCAGTTGCCTTCTTTGTATATGTTCAAACCATTTTAAACGATTTTCTACCATTTTTTTATTCAATTGGTGTCACTTCAACTTGCTCGTATAAGTTCATTACAAATATTATCTTTTCTTTTTTATATGACTACACATCCATCTCAGCTACCCCAACTTTGTGCTCATGAAGTCCCTTCACAGCCCAACATTCATTACCATAAAGCATTGTTAGTCGATTAGCGGTACAATGAAATTTTCCTTTTACTTTATCGATACTTAAACTCCGGTAACTTTTTTAATTTAAACCACCCAATTTGAATTCTATGATTAACATCTCAATCAATTTCATCATGTTCTTATAAAATTGATTCCAAATACATGAACTTTGCCACATATGTAATAACCTGAGTTATTTGGAGATTTATAAAACTTCTACCATTTTTCTCGATTAAAGCTTCTAATATAGCTAGGTTTCAATTCGCCTCTATTTTTTTTTATAAAAAGAGAAAATGATATTATT
Organism: Acacia pycnantha; assembly: GCA_025563575.1. Lineage (NCBI taxonomy): Eukaryota > Viridiplantae > Streptophyta > Magnoliopsida > Fabales > Fabaceae > Acacia > Acacia pycnantha. The sequence continues at coordinate 49,704 of JAMWYP010000571.1, read as the reverse complement.
AATAATATAAATACGTCTTACAAAGTTTCAAAGTAGAAAGAACACATATGATTATCAAAATGCTCATAAGAAGAAATGAGAACAAAGAAAAGTCACATAAGAGAGCTAATATTTTCTGTCATGTGATGGAGGAATGAAGATGAGATATTTGGGAAATTTTGATGAAGCACTTTCCAACACATATGATGTGGACAAGTTAGGGTGAGATCTACGCATGAAAATATTAGAGTTAGAAATCCATAAAATTGAAGCTCTCAAGCAATTGATCTGAAATATGAGACCTAAGGTAGTGATATTTTTTCAAAGAAATTCAATGAGTACTGTGGTCCCTTGAAAGCAAATGCAACCTTGATAGAAATGAGTTTTTGCATCTTTTGAATTTGTGCAAAAAGTTACTCCATCTTTCTTTTACTATAGGACTTGAAATCATGGAAGGGATTGTTCGAGAATGATGGTCATTGCTTGTAAATCCAAGTTTTGAATAGGAAAGCAAACCTCTGATTTCCTTCATATTGTAGATTAAGGGCTATCAATTTTCCCTTAATGAAGGGCAAGATTTTTTTTGCTCCAAATCATATTTGATTAGACAAATAATTCCACATAATAAGTTCAGATGATATTGCCAATGAAGGCACAATAGAATGTCTTTAAGCCTGCCTTTCAAATCTTGAAAATTCATGGTAGGAGTAAAACTCTAATGTTAAAGGCTTAAGTATCCAAACCACAGGGCTTTTGTGTAGGAATACCGGTGAAGAATATGTGTTCCAAGGATTCAACCATATCACAGCCAAACTGATATTTTTCAGTGACAATAATATGATGTCTTCTCAGGATATCACTTAAGGGAAGAGCATATCATTTATCAATTTCCACATACGAAGAAATTTCACGGAAGTACAGAAAATTGAACTTATAATATTTTGGTCCTTGGTAACTTGAGCTAACGGATGAAGCACAGAAGCCAATCATATGGAGTTTTTATTTATCCTTGTCTATTTATTTTCATTTATGATTATATCGGCAAAGATATTTCCCTCAAGATAGAATCAATATCAGCCAGAAAAATCATGTGATGCCAGCTTCCCACAAGCCCAAGTTGATACAGGCACAGCCATTATTCTTGTGCATTTTCCTGCAGCAAAAAACCAACTAAACTCTGGTTTGCTACAAAAGACTTATGGGCCACTGTCTTTCACTTAAAGTCTTCATTATCTGTAACTTGTTGGGCACATGACCCATTCAGTTTTAGGAAATTGGATTGATTGGAATCTTGTACCCATGACCTATATATCCTGGATTATGGAAGAAAGCTTCAAGCGTTTAGGAAATTAAGGGAGTTTAGGAGGGGTTAACGGGATTGTTAAAAATGCCCCACTTTTAAATTTGTATGTACTTTTTTGCACCTTTAGAAACTTTAAGGGGCGCCTTTTTATGGTGCCAGACACCCCTTACATATAACTTTGACATTTCTTATATCAAGTTTTTTACATTTATTATATTAAATTCTCACATCATACATGATTATGTGTCCTATTTTTTTCATGTGGGTTCATAGTTAAATAGTAATATTTCAAAAATATGACCCATGACTACATGTGATTATAGAACTCAACGTTATCCCAACATAAAGTTGGTCTAGCGGTATAAGGCCCCGTTCGATTCATCTAGGTCTCGAGTTTGAGTTTGAGAGAAGACATTGTGTTGAAGAGGGTATTCTCATAATAGATATTGTGTTGGGAAGGGCATCCATGAACCCGAACCGGTTTCCTAATTTCAAAATAAATTATTTGTATGTATTCTTATGTTTTTATTTTTATTTTATGCAAGTTCTTGTTGAAGTCTTCTGCCCCAGGTTCTGACATCCGGCTTTGAGTAAAATTTTTCTTTATTATTTTAAAAGTTGAATAATGTACTACCATCTCTTTAAAGACACACACAGACATATATGTGTGTGTAAACATACATATATATTTACACACACAACACACACATACTTGTCGTTTCTTAAATGTATGACCTAATTTCTAATACAATTTGTATTATAAATTAAGTCTTATATTTAGAACCGAAACCGAAAGTAGTGTAATACATACATATATTTGAGCCGGGTAGCAAAAGTGTAAAACCAAGTTGTAAATTTTACATAGTTTAATTCTGTTTCGGAAATTCACAATATTCCTGAAGGTGCTTTGATTATTTTTATTTTTATTCAGGTTTTAGGGGTTATCTGTGAATTGGAAACTATAGCATATTTTATTTCAAATACTTTCAGTGGTCATATATATATATATGTGTGTGACTATCTTCTCATAAAACATACATAAATACATGTTACGGATTTATATAAGGCCAATATTCCGCTGTATGGCCCAACAAGGGGCAATCCACATGGTACAGATATAACGCCACATCACTTGGACTTTGAAGCATAGAAGCCCACAGTTCAAACCCTAAACCTAAGGTAGCCTCTATATATAGCAGGTTACCCTAAAGGTTCAAGATATCTTCTACAAGGTCTACGCTCTGGCTATTCACATATAGCCATCACAGAGCATACGACCACCCCCTTTGGCTAAACGCCTCCATTAATCCTCGAACTACATGGACTTTGATCCCTCTTCAGGGTACGTAGGCCCTAGGAATCGCTCCTAGGTCAAGTCCCAATCAACATCAACATACTAGCCCCTCAGGGCTAGACAATCTGTGTTCTACACCAGAACAGTGGCGCCGTCCGTGGGGAGTCGATAAATTTCGATTCCTACGACCAAAGATGGTCAATACCAGAAGCAGTAGTCAGATGCCTTTGCACGGCGGTCCAAAAAATCCACAGCAGCAAAATCAAGAATCGTAGTAGACTGTGAAGGGATTCAGAGAAACGATGGTTGTTTGAGCAACGACTTTGGTTTTGAGTTGCTTCATATGGGTTTTCTTTTAACTCTCCATGTGTTCACATGACGAGAAGATAGTAGGCAGGATTGTCATCCTCTTTCCTTGGAAACCCAGGTTATTATCCTCTTTCCTTGGGAACCCAGGATCCTCCCTCCTTTCTCCTTGGGAACCCAGATGTGTTCATCTTTTAATTCTCCATGTCTTCACATGACGAGAAGATAGTCGGCAGGATTGTCATCCTCTTTCCTTGGAAGCCCGAGTTATTATCCTCTTTCCTTGGGAACCCAGGATCCTCCCTCCTTTCTCCTTGGGAACCCAGATGTGTTCATCTTTTAATTCTCCATGTCTTCACATGACGAGAAGATAGTAGGAAGGATCCTCATCCTTTCTCTTTGACGGCTTTGCTTTTGAGCACATGACGAGAAGATAGTATGAAGTGTAATACCCGCATATTTATTTATCTGAAATATTATATTTTAATAAATAAATTGGCTATTTCTGATAGGTGAAATTATGATCTTAAGTCTTGTGTTAATATAGTCTATTTTTCTAAGTTGAATTCTGTAGGAAATTAGAGAATTTAAGTGCCAGAGTGCCAAATGACGAAAATGCCCTTGTAGGACATAATAACTTAGAAAAATTATGAAAAATCCAGAAAGGCAGTAAAATAATTATTAAAATTGACAGAATATATTATCTCTAATTTTGGTAATTTAATAAAATATAACCTTGGAAAAATTAGAAGATGATAAGCAAAAAGTATTGTAATGACCAAAATGCCCTGTAAATGCTAATATTATGCATGGGACATAAAATACTAATGTAAATACAAAAGTTGTGAGGTAATGAGCTGTTCTAATTAAGAAAATTAGCAAAAAAATATTAAGGAATTAATTAAGTAATTATTGGCTAATTACTCAAGCATAAACAAGGGAAATTCAAAGATAATTATGTAAAACCTTAAAATTAGTAGTAATGGCTAAAAAAGTAGCATAAATATATTTTCTAATTAATTGGAAAATATGAAGAAAAATTAGTGAGATTAAGTAATTTTAAGCCTAAATACAAGTATGGACCAATAGGAAAAAGTTATGAAAAATTATGTAAAAATAATTAAAATAATAAATAATTAATTAATTAAAAATAAAAATAAAAATAAAAATGTATATTATGGGGGAGGGCCGACATGAATTTTGGGGAAAAATAAAAGAAGGAAAAAAATAAAATAGGAAGAGTGTTTTGATAAAACACTTATTTAAATAATAATAAAAGTAAATAGTTAAAAAGTAAATAAATACATATAGGAAACGGATCCTATCTAGAGAACCGGGAACAAGATTTCTAAAGTCAGGATATATTATTGATCAGTGGATTTTTATCCTAAATTGAGCTGTACCTAGAGTTAATTCTAAGATCGGTAGAAGAAGTTAGTAATAAGACGAAATAGGGAAAATCGATAAAAGGCAGATAGTCCTAAAATTAGAATTTGAACAAAATAAATTGTAACTCAACATTTTCAGGTGAGTTTATGATTATCTGGACATATTTGGAGTCAGTGAATTTTTGTCCAGAAAGTGACAATTCCAGAAGTGAATTCCGTAAACGGGCACATTTTTCGAGAAACTTCCGCAGGACCGTTGGAACCCTGTATGGAATCAAAAATATGTTTAGACCAGACATTTTTAGTGAGTGAGAAAGTGTCTTCAAAGTTGTAATTCCGAATTTTTGGGATTTTACGCGATTACGCGAATCGGACACCGATCGGGAAATTTCTGTCGGATCAAGGGCATGTGACATCATCAAGATGATGTCAATTTTGTGCCACCTAAGGGCTCAAGGACGGTTTGGACAATGTCAAGGACGGTGAGGATCTTGACATTTGGCAATGTGCGATCCGACGGTCGATATCCGGTCTGGTAAAGCATGAATAGTAACTTCTAAAAACCTATAAATACCCCCTCATTCAAACTCTTCACACCACTTCTCACTAGAGAAAACCGAAATCTAGAGAGAGAAGAGAGAAGGAGAAAGCCGGGGAAATTTGCAGCGAAGCTCTGAGTAAGTATTTCGGTACTCAGTCTTAAGTTTCGGTAGCTAGCATAGAAATGTTAGAATAGTCTTTAATCTTTCGAGTATGATTGGATATCATATGATAGGGGTATTTTAGTCCTAAATTTTGAAAATCATGGTGGGGTCAAGGTTCTGACAAAATTTTGGAAAATCGGAGTCAAAGTAACGAAGTGCTGGCGAAATTCCGCCGATTAGGGGTATAGGGGCAAAATGGTAATTTTTACCTAAAATGCCAGTTATGATGTCAAATCACTAATAAATGTGATATTACTCTTATAGGACATCATAAACCCTGATCTACTGCCGTTACGCTGTCCAATGTACCGTTGTCGGACAAACCGCTGTTTTCCGTCAGAAAGTACAGTTTCCGCCAGAAACATCTACGCACGTCAACGAAGGTACGGACGCGTACTGTAACACTAATCCTATGTTTCTCATATACATATATGTCATAGATACGTTCATATACCGAGGCTCTGTCCAGGGTCGTCGTTATACATACAGCCTCGTACGGGTTATAGACATGATAATACCGGTTTGAGTTTTCCTAGCGCTGAGGACACGTGATCGTGGCACAGGATAATGTGCAGGCTATTGTTTTGTAGGACTTTACATACTGCTTTATGCTTATGTCCTGTCTGTGTCACACTGTTGTTGTGTAGGACCTTACATATTGCTCCATGCTTATGTTCTGTCTGTGTCACAATTATCTGATAAGATGCTGCTGTTATGTCATGAATATCTGTTGTCTGTATACTGTTTTATTTGAACATAAGGTTAACCGTTACCTGAGATCCAATGCGGTAAATTGGATCTCAACTGTAGCTTCAGGGTCCGGTGGACCGAAGATTGGAGACCGGGGGAAGCAGCAGGTCTAAGCCGATAGCCGGAGAAACCTTTACTGTTTTCTGTAGTTACTTTCAAACTCTAGGATAACTGTAATCTTTACAATGTTACACTATGGTTGATATTTTGTTATGAATCAGTTACTCTTCGCTCCATTGCTCTACTCTGATTGAAAAAAAAAAATTCCGCTTTAAAAATTGGGATGTTACATTTTTGGTATCAGAGCATGAAATTCTGGCATGAATTTAACTATGTTACTACGAACAGTTTGGTGCCGAAGGCAAGGCTAGTCTACGTGGTGTGCCAATCAGTCGCCGCTAACCCGGTGAGGCCCCATGGGAGACACTTACCTGGCCATTCTATTCGGATAACGTAGTTAGGTTCTTAAGCCTTTTAAAACTTTGAGCACATTTTGAAAATGAGTACTGATATGACCCTGGTGTAATATATAGTGATGGACAGAAAAGAAAATTCGTATACCCTCTATCCCGTAATAATGAGACGTAACGCTCGTAGATCCGTAATTCCAGAGACGGCGGGACGAAGACGAAATCCTGATATTTCTGATAACCCCAAACCGAAATATGATCCTGACCCAGTGTGCTACCCTGAGTCAATGGCTAGTATGCCTTTAGAGCCGGAGAAACCTGTTGGCTCAGATCATTCATATGATGATGACAACGTGGGGATATATGATATAACCACTGGTCATAAACCAGCTGGAAGATGTAATATACGTTAGCATGTACATTACATCTAATATGAAAATATATATGTTTTGATGCCACGTGTTGTGTTATTTTTCTGACACATATATCCTTTATTTAATTAAAGGAAAGAGATAAAAATGGTGATACTAAGAGGTGCTGGAGCACCAAGATGAAGAGGCCGAGGCAGAGGCCGAGGTCGAGGTAGAGGAGGAGGCAGACAGCCTCAAATTAGAGCAGTGCCTGAACTTGATAACGAAATACCGGAACAACCGGCACAGAACGAAGTACAAGAGCTGCGAAGAACTCTCCAAGAATAGAGAGCCCTGATTGATGAACTCATAGCTGAGAGGCAAGAAAGACAACTACAGAACCGCCAAGCTGAGGAAGAGCGAGCTAATGAAGGAGAAGGAGAAGATGAAGAAGAGGAGAACGACGAGGGTGATGGACACAACGAGGATGATGATGAGTCGGATAGATCCCGATCACCGCCTCGACACGGGAGAGGAGAGAAAACCACCCAATACTGGGTGAACCAATTCTGTAAGCTGAAGCCACCAACCTTTCGAGGAAAACTGGACTTGGCGGAGGATTGGCTGAAGAGACTAGAGAAAGTATTCAGGGTGATTGACTGCCCTGAAAATCGCAAAGCCCAATTAGCGATTTATCAACTTGAAGGAGATGCAGACCGTTGGTGGGAAGTCACGGCGGAAACCCTTGTCCCGTGACATGGGAGAAATTTCTGGAGAAATTTCATGAACAGTATTTTCCTCCTTCGGTGCAAATGAACAAGGAGTCGGAATTTCTCCATATCCGACAGGGATAGGAGGAATCTTTCGACGATTACTACGCACAATTCACCAATTTATCCCGATACTCACCGCACATGCGGAAGGGCAACGATGAAAGGAGTATGGTGAACATACTGATTCATGGTCTTAAGTATGAAATCGGTGAAAGACTCATGTCCCAACGATTTCGGGACTTGACCAAGCGGTGGAAACTTGTCGGATGACGGAGCGTAATCTCGGAGGATTCCGAGAGATCCAGAACTTCGACAACAAAGAATGCTGGTCGCGGTGGATTCAACTGCGGAAACTTTCCACAAAAGAGGAAGGCGCCCTGGAATAATCCCCGTGGTGGGAACAAGAGGCCATTCCAGGCTGGACAATAAAATTTTCCAAGATTGGCAGGACCCCAGTCATGCCCAAAATGCAAAAGGAACCACCCGGGAGTGAACTGTGAAGGGAAGCAGATATGCTTCAGATGTCATAAGCCGGGACACTTTAGCAGAGAGTGTACCGAGAAGGCTGCGGAGGCGAGACCTCAGGGCGCAGGCCGAATCTTTGCGTTAACAAACACCGAGGCCAAAAAGTCCTCGGAAATGGTCCAAGGTACTATTTACCTTAATGGAAATCTACTTGAGGCATTGTATGATTCGGGAGCCAGTCATTCTTTCATTTCTTATGATTGTGCAAGTCGCCTAGGAATGCATGCCTGTAGTTTACCTTTTGACCTAGTAGTATCTACACCACTGGGTGTAAAATCTTTAGCTTCTGACGCATGTATGAATTGTACTGCTAACGTGGATGGACAAGTTTCTAAAGTGGACCTTATCCGTCTACCTCTTCACGGCATCGACGTCATACTCGGTCTAAACTGGCTAACAGCCAACGGTGCGATGATTGACTGTGGCAGAAAGAAGATATCATTTCTGAACTTTCTCTCCGCTACAGAAGCAGATCGATGTGTGAAGCAAGGATGCCATGCCTACATGGTATTCTTTTCGGTTAAAGCAGAAGCTGATCTTTCACTTTAGGATATCCCTGTGGTGAATAATTTTCCCGATGTGTTCCCGGAGGATCTCACTGAGTTACCTCCTATCCGAGAAGTGGAGTTCAATATTGATTTGATGCCTGGCACAGGGTCAATATCAAAGGCGCCGTATCGTATGGCTCCAAACGAGATGCAGGAGTTAAAGAAGCAGCTGGAAGAACTTCTAAAGAAGGGGTTCATTCGACCCAGTGTATCACCCTGGGGAGCCCCAGTACTGTTTATAAAGAAGAAGGATGGAAGCTTCCGACTCTGCATTGATTACCGTGAACTGAACAAAGTAACGGTAAAAAACAAGTACCCACTTCCACGGATTGATGATCTTTTGGATAAACTATCTGGTTCTACTGTCTTTTCCAAAATTGATCTTCGATCGGGATACCATCAGTTGCGAGTTAAAGATGGTGATATTCCCAAGACAGCTTTCAGGACCAGGTATGGGCATTACGAATTCCTTGTGATGCCTTTCGGATTAACAAATGCACCTGCGGTATTCATGGATTACATGAATCGTATCTTTCGACAACACCTAGACCAATTCGTGGTGGTGTTTATTGATGACATTCTCATCTATTCCAAGAGCAAAGAAGAACACGAAGAACATCTGCGACAAGTATTAAGCATACTCAGAGAAAAGCGACTCTACGCTAAGCTGAGCAAGAATCAACCCTTTATATGGGGAGACGACTGTGAGGAGAGCTTTCAGAAACTGAGGGAGAGATTGACTACAGCACCAGTGTTAATCATCCCAGATCCAGATGAGATGTATGTTGTTTACAGTGATGCCAGTGGGCAAGGGTTGGGATGTGTCCTAATGCAACAGGGCAGAGTGGTGGCTTATGCCTCCTGTCAGCTGAAGCCTCACAAGTTGAACTATCCTACACACGATTTAGAGCTGGCGGCTATCGTGTTTGCTTTGAAGATATGGAGGCATTACTTATACAGTGTAACCGTAGAATTGTACTACGACCACAAGAGCCTGAAGTATCTGTTCGATCAAAGAGAACTCAACATGAGATAGCGTCGCTGGATGGAGCTGATTAAAGATTACAACCTGGAGATCAAGTATCATCCAGGAAAAGCAAACGTCGTTGCTGATGCTCTTAGCAGAAAGACGGTGCAGGTGGCGTACATGATGATTCAAGAGCAGAAACTACTTGAAGATTTCAGAGATCTGAATCTATCAAATAAAATCTGCATGGGTCTTCACGCACCAGCTGATGCCTATCTTGCAACTCTTCTTGTGAGTCAAGGGGAGTATGACCTGAGAGACGAAGTTGACAAAGCTCAGAAGCAAGATGATTGGGCTATCGAGATTCGTGAGAAGATCTCTCGAGGTGAGACCCAAGACCATGACCTATCACCTAGTGGTTTGGTCAGGTACAAAAAGTGAATCTACGTACCGCCAGTTGATGAATTGAGGCGGAAAATACTGGATGAGGCTCATAAGAGTAAGTATACTCTGCATCCAGGCATGGTCAAGATGTACCAGAGTATGAAATCCGAACTTTGGTGGCCCGGGTTGAAGAAAGATGTAGCCGACTACGTGGCCAAATGCTTGACCTGTCAGAAAGTGAAGATTGAACACCATCGACCCCCTGGTCTTTTACAAGGACTAGAGCTGCCGGAATGGAAATGGGAGAATATTACCATGGATTTTGTGGTAGGTTTGCCCAAAATCAGGAATCATGATACAATTTAGGTAGTTGTTGACAGATTAACCAAGTCAGCACACTTTATTCCCATCAGTATGCATTACTCTCCGGAACGATTGGCGGAGATTTATATCAAAGAGATAGTGAGATTACACGGTGTCCCTAAGAGCATTGTCTCTGATCGGGATACGCGTTTCAAATCCCGTTTCTGGAAAGCTATTCATGAAGGTATGGGTACCAAGCTGAAGTTCAGTTCGGCGTATCACCCTCAAACTGACGGTCAATCTGAAAGAACGATACAGACGCTGGAGGATATGCTGCGAGCATGTGCCCTTGATTTCAAAGGAAGTTGGGATCGACATCTTTCACTAGCAGAGTTTGCATATAACAACAGTTATCATGCTAGTATACAAATGGCCCCGTTCGAGGCTTTGTACGGGCGGAAGTGTCAATCACCTTTATGCTGGACAGATTCGTCTGAAAAGCAGTTACTTGGGCCGGATACGCTTGAGCAGACCTCTGAGCAGATCGCGTTGATCAAGAAGAGACTCCTGGCAGCACATAGCAGGCAGAAGAGCTATGCTGACAAAAGGAGTAGACCTCTGACGTTCTATGTCGGCGACCATGTATTTCTAAAGTTATCCCCAGTAACCGGTGTCGGCAGAACGCTTAAAAGGAAGAAACTCAGTCCACGATACGTAGGACCATTTGAAATTTTAGCCAAACGAGGAGAAGTCGCTTATCAGATAGCTTTACCCCCGAACCAGAGTAATCTCCACGACGTTTTCCACGTGTCGCAACTGAAGAAATACCAACCAGACCGTGATCATGTCATCGAGTACGAGGACGTTGAAGTACGACATGATAATACCTTCGTAGTCGAGCCGAAGCAGATCATCGATCACAAAGAGAAACGACTTAGAAACAAGACAATACCGATAATGAAGGTAGTCTGGAAGGGTTTGTCACCTGAGGAGGCGACTTGGGAAACCGAGAGAGATATGGTAGAGAAGTACCCGGACTTCATGGCCCGGAGTTTAGTTAGTATAGACTAAATTTCGAGGACGAAATTTTGTTTAGGGGGGGAGAAATGTAATACTCGCATATTTATTTATCTGAAATATTATATTTTGATAAATAAATTGGCTATTTTTGATAGGTGAAATTATGATCTTAAGTCTTGTGTTAATATAGTCTATTTTTCTAAGTTGAATTCTGTAGGAAATTAAAGAATTTAAGTGTCAGAGTGCCAAATGACGAAAATGCCCTTGTAGGACATAATAACTTAGAAAAATTGTGAAAAATCCAGAAAGGCAGTAAAATAATTATTAAAATTGAGAGAATATATTATCTCTAATTTTGGTAATTTAATAAAATATAACATTGGAAAAATTAGAAGAGGATAAGCAAAAAGTATTGTAATGACCAAAATGCCCCTGTAAATGCTAATATTATGCATGGGACATAAAATACTAATGTAAATACAAAAGTTGTGAGGTAATGAGCTGTTATAATTAAGAAAATTAGCAACAAATATTAAGGAATTAATTAAGTAATTATTGGCTAATTACTCAAGCATAAACAAAGGAAATTCAAAGATAATTATGTAAAACCCTAAAATTAGTAGTAATGGCTAAAAAATTAGCATAAATATATTTTCAAATTAATTGGAAAATATGAAGAAAAATTAGTGAGATTAAGTAATTTTAAGCCTAAATACAAGTATGGACCAATAGGAAAAAGTTATGAAAAATTATGTAAAAATAATTAAAATAATTAATAATTAAAAATAAAAATAAAAATGTATATTATGGGAGAGGGCCGACATGAATTTTGGGGAAAAATAAAAGAAGGAAAAAAATAAAATAGGAAGAGTGTTTTGATAAAACACTTATTTAAATAATAATAAAAGTAAATAGTTAAAAAGTAAATAAATACATATAGGAAACGGATCCTATCTAGAGAACCAGGAACAGGATTTCTAAAGTCAGGATATATTATTGATCAGTGGATTTTTATCCTGAATTGAGCTGTACCTAGAGTTAATTCTGAGATCGGTAGAAGAAGTTAGTAATAAGACGAAATAGGGAAAATCTGATAAAAAGGCAGATAGTCATAAAATTAGAATTTGAACAAAATAAATTGTAACTCAACATTTGGAGGTGAGTTTATGATTATCTGGACATATTTGGAGTCAGTGAATTTTTGTCCAGAAAGTGGCAATTCCAGAAGTGAATTCCGTAAACGGGCACATTTTTCGAGAAACTTTCGCAGGACCGTTGGAACCCGGTATGGAATCAAAAATATGTTTGAACAACAGGCTACTACCTTGGATCTTCGAGACATTACCTCGGATATGTGAGTAAAAGACTTCGGTCGCCAGAGCCAGAATGACCCAAGCCAGCAATGCGCGATGGACACACGGAGGGTAAGGTTAGCGGAGGACCGCCCCGAAAACTCGCTTGGGGGCAAAATACATCCCGACAGCTCGAGAGCTCAAACTACCGGGCTGGGGAGCAACGGGCTAGGAATGGAAAAGCATGAAAAAAATAGCCAGAATTAAGGCAAACCCGAAGACAACAACAAGTATTTTCTATTGATTGTGATTTACTTACATGTTATTAAATGCAGAATATAAACCGGATAATTAGCTAGGGAAAATTGCTACGAAAGCAAATTAAGATGGATGGACGAAATCCATCCCCGGTTCGTGGGAGCCAGTGTCACGCACAATCATGGCGTAACCGGAGGGTGTTCCCAAGAGTCACGCGGGGACCACCACAGCTACCCCGGATCCTCATAGGGCGGGACACTAACCCAAAGACCATGATTTGTCCGAAATTACGCTTGGCCCCATATCTACCACCTCGGACCCTTACGTCGTCGGTCCTCACCACGGCATTCCTAGGGCCAGAGGTTACCACCTCGGACCCTTAGGTCGTCGGTTCTTACCATGGCACTCTTAGGACCGGAGGTTATTACCTCGGTCGCCCTCTTTGGCCGTCGGAATTCACCACGACAGTTCCCAAGCCATAGGTCGTCATCATGACACTGATCGAACCATATTTTTATGTGATTTTTCATGATTAAATTGGGATTCTTAATGCATTTTCTGTGACATTATTACATGATTAAACACTAATTTGAATCAGGGACATTTGTATTGGATTAAGTGAAATTAGGGGCAAAATGGTCATAATTTATTAATTATTCATGCAATTGATTCCTTAGAATTTTGATGCTACATTGTGTTTAATCTTGCAATGTAGGTGTCTAAGAAGAAAATGAGATCTTTGAGGACCAGAATTAATGTCAGAGAAGGTCCTAAATCGCTGTCAGAAAAGGGCCCAAAATCAGAGATATTGACAGTGAGGGCCCAAACATCACTGTCAGAAAGGGCCCAAAAACGAAATCACTTCCAGAAAAGGCCCAAAATCGAAACACAGCGTTTTTCTTTGATTCATTAGGTTTCTTTCTTAATTGCTGGCTGGGGATTGCGCCGCGGGAGGAAGAGAGAGGGACCTGATATTCAGAAAAAAAGAGCGGACGAGAGGGAGCTGAAAGGGATCTTCGGACCTTCACCACCGGAGACATTCTTCTTCTTCCTCATCCACCACCGTCACCTTCCTCTCATACCACCATCTTCGACCTTCCTTCAACTCTGGCGGAAGAACCAGAATCTCGATATATCAGAACCAGAGAGCTGCGAGAACGGAGGGAGTTTTTTCTTTGGATTCGGACCTTCTTCTTTCCTTCACCATCGTTTTCCCCTTTCAACCACCGTCCTCCTCCAGTTCCGAGCTTGAGTTTGGGAGTTCTTGAATTTTCCGGCGAGTTCGAATTTTCTGGCGAGTTCTTGAATTTTCCGGCGTGAATTTTCCAGATTCCGGCGAGTGTTCAGAATAATGATTGGCTGATTCCCTTGCACCTTGGTGATGAAGATTAATGCTTGAGCTCACATGTGTTTACATAGGGGAGTTTTCTCCATCATTCTATTTGTCTAGAATCATGTATTTGAACTTGTTAAATTTTTATATATGATTCTGGGACTGAGATTAATGGTAATTATCTCTGTTAGTTTGATATTTGTAGTTGAGATTGGATATTGTGATTTGGAAATTATATATGTATGAATTTCTTTGTGGTTGCAATTAAGCTATGTTGATTAGCGTGGTATTGTCTAGTTAATGTTGCTGAATTGTATCCTTGAGGGGCTGGTTAGCACTCGAATTAAGGAGACTCATTGCATTATTCCAATTTCAATTGCACATCAAGTGGTTTCTAACAATATCTCAAGAGGTGGTAGTTAGCTACGGTAGTAGGAGCTACTATTAATTGGGAATATTGGACTCAAGTGGTATCTTGAGGTTTTTCTTATTAAGACTTGATGAAGCGTTGACTCTCATATTTTTGAGCGATGATAGCTAATTTCTTCATTACCAAGAGCATTCATCATTAATCCCTTTTAATCCAAAGCATTTTTCACTATTTTCCAAAAATACCAAAAAGAGTAGAATTAGTTTCTTTATATTTTTATGAATTTTAGTTTAGAGAAAATCAATTTCAAAACCCCTTTTCTAACCATGATTTTAGCACTTAGTTTAACCTAGGGAATTCAAAATAAAAGGCTCCTTGATAAGAGAACGATCCTGAGTTATTTGCACTGTATTGCATTTTAATTTGTGGTAAATTGTGATTTGACCCTGAGGCGACTAAGGTTTTTCCGTCAGAAAGTACAGTTTCCGCCAGAAACATCTACGTACGTCAACGAAGGTACGGACGCGTACTGTAACACTAATCCTATGTTTCTCATATACATATATGTCATAGATACGTTCATATACTGAGGCTCTGTCCAGGGTCGTCGTTATACATACAGCCTCGTACGGGTTATAGACATGATAATACCGGTTTGAGTTTTCCTAGCGGCGAGGACACGTGATCGTGGCACGAGATAATGTGCGAGCTATTGTTGTGTAGGAATTTACATGCGCTTTATGCTTATGCCCTGTCTCGTGTCACACTTGTTGTTGTGTAGGACCTTACATATTGCTCCATGATTATGTTAAATCTCGTGTCACAATTATCTAATAAGATCTTCTTTGTTATGTCATGAATATCTCATTGTCTGCGTATCTTGTTTTATTTGAACATAAGGTTAACAGTACTCGAGATCCAATTCGGTAAATTGGATCTCATTTAGCTTCATGGTCCTAAGTGGACCGAAGATTGTAGACCTGGGAAGCAGCAGTCTAAGCCGATAGCCTGGAGAAACCTTTACTGTTTTCCGTAGTTACTTTCAAACTCTAGGATAACTGTAATCTTTACAATGTTACACTATGGTTGATATTTTGTTATGAATCAGTTACTCTTCGCTCCATTGCTCTACTCTGATTGAAAAAAAAAAATCCGCTTTAAAAATTGGGATGTTACATGAAGGATCCTCATCCTCCCTCCTTGAGAATCCAGATTTGAGCAGGATCCTCATCCTTTCTCCTTGACGGCTTTGCTTTTGAGCCGCTTCACATGGTTCATCTTTTAATTCTCCATGTCTCCACATGACTAGAAGATAGTTGGAAGATCACCAGGATCTCTCTTTGGGAATTCTTTTAAGAGAGGGTGTGTATCAGGGAGCATATAAACCATACGCTTAGTCCTTAAACAAGAAACACTTTTCACCTCTGGCATAAATTTAGAGGCCATGCTTAGTCCTCAAATGTTCTTTATCAAGTTCTAATATTGAAGAGTCCTCAAAGTTACTGTCACCCATGCAAGATTCTTCTAAATCTTGTATTTCACTTTGGGTATTTTCACGGCTAGGTGATGCACGGAGGTCAATAATAGGTTCACAATGCATTATGGTTGAATTTTTTGCAACATCCAAACATTTAGTAGTAATTGAACCAGGCCTTCCATCAACAGTGTTTTGAGGAAGAATTGTTTTGAGGCAGGGCAAACAAGCAAGGCACCAAAACGCACAGCTTTACACAGGGACCTAAGTGAAAATCTCAAAAGGATTCACACAGGGATCTAAGTGAAAATCTCAGAAGGTTTCATACAGGGACCTAAACGAAAATCTCAAAAGGTTTCATACAGGGACCTAATCGAAAATCTCAAAAGGTTTCGTACAGGGACCTAAGTGAAAATCTCAGAAGGTTTCATACAGGGACCTAAACGAAAATCTCAGAAGGTTTCATACAGGGACCTAAACAAAAATCTCAGAAGGTTTCATACAGGGACCTAAACAAAAATCTCAAAAGGTTTCACACAGGGACCTATGTGAAAATCTCAAAAGGTTTCATACAATTGGTTTTCCTCTGACCTCCTCCAACGGGTCGCTCGCTGGTTTTGGGAATCAAACTGCCTTGACATTACCTTAGATCTTTGAGACATTACCTCGGATCTTTGGGGTAGGTGACTTCGATAGCCGGGATCAGCACCTAGATTCAAATACAGGCGAAACATCTCTAAGACTACTCGGATCTTTGGCCACTACCTCGGATCTTTGAGAAACTACCTTGGATCTTTGAACAACAAAGCTACTACCTTGGATCTTCGAGACATTACCTCGGATATGTGAGTCGAGAGCTCAAACTACCGGGCTAGGGGGCAACGGGCTAGGAATGGAAAAGCATGATAAAAAATAGCCAGAATTAAGGCAAACCCGAAGACAACAGTAAGTATTTTCTATTGACTGTGATTTACTTACATGTTATTAAATGCAGGAATATAAACCAGACAATTAGCCCGGAAAATTGCTACGAAAGCAAATTAAGATGGATGGACGAAATCCATCCCGGTTCGTGGAGCCAGTGTCACAGCACAATCATGGCGAACCGCAGGGTGTTCCCAAGAGTCACGCGGGGACCACCACAGCTACCCCGGATCCTCATGGGCGGACACTAACCCAAAGACCATGATTTGTCCGAAATTACGCTTGGCCCCATATCTACCACCTCGACCCTTACGTCGTCGGTCCTCACCACGGCATTCCTAGGGCCGTAGGTTACCACCTCGGACCCTTAGGTCGTCGGTTCTTACCATGGCACTCTTAGGACCGGAGGTTATTACCTCGGTCGCCCTCTTTGGCCGTCGGAATTCACCACGACAGTTCCCAAGCCATAGGTCGTCATCATGACACTTCATGAGACGTAGGACGCCGCCCCGGCTCATCGAACCATGTGACGTTACCACATACCCAGGGAAATGAGTTCAACAAATCCTAACCCGACGCAGACGTCAGGAGATGGGTAACACCTCGGATGACATTTCTAAGACAACATACACCCCGACAGTCTAAAACTTTGAACTACCGGGCTGGGGGGGCAACTGTTACGGATTTATATAAGGCCCATATTTCGCTGTATGGCCCAACAAGGGGCAATCCACATGGTACAGATATAACGCCACATCACTTGGGCTTTGAGGCATAGAAGCCCACAGTTCAAATCCTAAACCTAAGGTAGCCTCTATATATAGCAGGTTACCCTAAAGGTTCAAGATATCTTCTACAAGGTCTACGCTCCGGCTATTCACATACAGCCGTCACAGAGCATACGACCACCCCCTTTGGCTAAACGCCTCCATTAATCCTCGAACTACGTGGACTTTGATCCCTCTTCAGGGTACGTAGGCCCTAGGAATCGCTCCTAGGTCAAGTCCCAATCAACATCAACATACTAGCCCCTCAGGGCTAGACAATCTGTGTTCTACACCAGAACAATACATACATTTTATGGATTTACAAAAACACCAAGAGTCATAGAATTTTAATGATGAGAATTTAATCATGTGTATTTGGGAAAATTGTTAATAAATCCTTATTTGAAAAGCTCTTTTGCTTGGAAGGACCTAAGTTTATTTCAAGGACCTAGGCCCTTTAGGGCATAAATGAATGATAATGAAATGACTAAAATGTCTATACCACACTACCATACAGTTTAGTTGCTCTAGCATTCTCTTCCCTTGCATCATTGCCCACTCTCTATCTTCCGCAAATCACTGGTCACCGGTTTCCATTCACCCTCCTCTCTCACATGACTAGTTGCTTCTCACTCACCCTTTTACTCATGTGCTTATATTTTCTGTTCTCCTCAGAACTGACGTGGAAGTTTATTTGCACAAGTTTATGTAATTTGTACTTGGAAAGTTTATTTGTACAATAGGGCAAGATGGTTTGTACACAAGGGAAGACCATTTGTACAAAGGGATCGAAGATAGTTTGTACTTTCATAATTTGCACATTTTAGCTTAATTTTTAGACACATGGGAAGACACTTGCACAGAGGAAGATATATAGACTACATATAGCATAAGTAAAGTTGTAAATAAGGAAGATAAATTGCATTTAGGGATTATAAGATATGCACACAAAGAAGATTGTTTGTACACAAGGGAAAATCGTTTGCATTAATCATAATTTGCACATTCTGACTTAATTTTGGGACACAAGGGAAGACATTTGTACATGGGAAATATGGATTACATATAACGGAAGTTAAGTTGCACATAAGGAAAATGTATTACCAGGGGCGGACCCAAAAAATTACAGAAGAGGGGACACAATTGGTGGGGACCCCCGATTTTTTTTTTTTTAAAGGAAAGTTTTAAATGCATTAAAAAATAAAAGAATATAAACAAGAAAAAAAAATATCAAAAAAATATTCATGAAATCAAGTGAATACTGATGATGTAATAAGAGAGACAATTATTTTACAAACCTGTCATTCAGAAAAGTAAGGCTAAGTGCTGTTAGAAATACAACTACATAAATTACAATAAAGGGTGGGCACTCAATAAGTTCAAATACATATATTTTACTAACAAAAGTATATATGATAAAAATAATTACAATGTCATCTTTTTAAGCCTTTTTTTTTTGAATTCTATCGTAATTGTCTTATTATCAATGCTATCAAATACATCTTTTTCAATATAAGGCACTAAACAATCATTCAACCATTCATCCTTCATCTGATTACGAAGTGGAATCTTGATGTATTAAGGGTGAACACTTAATTTAAGGGTGGACAATCATTTAAACATGTAAATTTTATTTTTATTTTTTTAAAAAAAGCTTTCCAAATTTAGGGGGGGCACTTGCCGCCCAACCTTCAACGTAGGTCCGCCTATGTGTATTACATAAGGGAAGGCATATTTCACAAAAAGAATATGAATTGCATGAAGGGAATTATATCATTTGCACGTCATAATTTGCACATTTGAGTTTAATTTTGTGAAACAAGGGAAGACATTTGCATAAGGGAAGATATATTGACGTAGGGAAAATTTTTAGTGAAAAGAACAATTTAGTCATTTAATCATCATATCTATACACCCAAAAGGACCAAGACCCTTAAATATATTTGAGGTACCTTGGACAATAAACTTCTCAAACAGGTCATTTTAAGCAATTTTCCCTTTTTGTTTTGGGTCCTCCAAAGTAGTTTTAAGGATATCAGACAAATTTAGAGTAACCTTATCATAGCGTTACATACGGTAAACTTTGTAGTAGTTTCCAATTATAAATTAATGTTTGTGCATATGTGTGTGATTTTTGTAGACCGAGACAAAATGATATAGACACTTTAAGATCTTTATTATATTTGTGTTTAATATTATAATACTTAAATTAAATAAAATGACGTGAAACATTATTTTATATCATCATGTGCCACATATGTCGTATTATATATACACATGTCTGAGTTAGCTGGTGTAGGCGGCTTTTTATTAAAAGATTAATTAATTGACAATTTGCTATAGTCGTCAATTTCCTTACAATGATGGAGCCTATTAATTACCGTATTTTGTTGTTGTTGAAACCTAAGTTGTATTGTCACATTTGATATTGAACGGATATGATTTAGAGATTATGAGGGATAATGAAAAAAGGATTATGAGAGAAATCCGACCCTGATTTTTTATACTTAGAGTATTGATTATTGAATGCTTAATATTGTCATCTAGCGACATGAAGCTAGTTTAAGTGATAAAATTATAAAAATGAAGTAGGGATGTAGATAGAGATTTAGAATTCAGATTTTCATAACACAGAAAAAATATTTTCATCTAAAACATTTTACACGTTGTATTCTTTTGAGGGAAAAGTCACAGTTATAACTTTGTTCCCGAACATATGATTTAATTAAACCTTAATTTTTAAGTATAAAAGTAATGATCATAGTTAATACTCCTCCCATCTTTAATGCAAGATCTAATTAATTTATTTGAGTAGATTAAGGATGTTAGTTAAGTTAGTTAATATGATATTTTTTTTCTTACAAACCTTAATCATCTTCATTAATTCTTCCCACCCTTACCTGTTTAATTGTTGTTGAGATGATATCGATAGAGTTAATTTGGACAAAAATAGATAAAAATATGAAATAGGTCTTACACTTATGACAAACATTAACTCCCAGATAAGGTCTTACATTAAGGACGAGAGGGAGTAACTTTTTATATAGCAGGACTGCACCTAGCTAATAATTCCTTAGAGACATAGTCATGTATATTTATTTAAGGGGATAATATTTTAGGCCAAGAAGATAATAATTAATAAGTAAAAACATGCATGCATGCAAAAGAAAGAATAATTTTATACGTAGACTGATATTTCCAAAAACTAAATAACAATATATATGAGTAAGTGAAATACATGAGAAAGCTGTTCACATCTTTTGTGATGAGAACATAGTTGAAGAAAACATCTCAAACGTGTATAAAAAAAAAGAAAAAGAAAACATCTCAAACAAGTATTAACTCAAAATGATTTAGCCAACGAATAATTCAATTCAGTTTTTGGTTTTTCAATTTTAATAGTACAGTAAAATTAAAAATACATACAAATTTTGTGTATTCATTTTCATATGATGGTTGTTATCATAGTACATCAACTATATCTACAAACTATACATAATGTGTGCATGATTCATCCCAAACGTTATGTTGTAATATATAAGCCATTGCCCTGTCCAGCTTATATAATTAAAAATATCGTTGAAGACTTTAGTGACAGGAGAAAGCTACAATAATCCACAAAAACACATATATATTAAAAGCCAAATCATTGAAGGAAGCTATATATTAAGTATTAACCATTATAAGTACAATCTGGCATTCTCATTCTTCTCATTTTGTACAACCTGTTAAAAACTCGCATTCACATTCACATTGATTTTATTCCACGTCTGTGTGTGTGTACATGGAATATCATATCTATCATATCTTCAGTCTGGAATCTCCCACATATTTTATAATCCATCCAAATAAAATAACAAAGGTACAAGATTATAATTCTCTAGCTGTCCAAAGATAACGGATAACAATAATAAAGAATACCAATAATTAGTAGTATTCTTCGTAAAGGAAGAGAAATCACTCTATATAAATTGAGGTTGTTAAATTTATGAGTTTAAGTAAATTAATTGTGAGAATGAGGTAAACTGGAATGGTGAAATCCAATAAACACATGAGAGTTTAGTTTTTATCAATAAATATGTATTAAAAGTATATAAATAAATAATTAAAATTTAAAAAAAGATAAAAATTTGATTAAAATAAATTTTGAATCCAAATAATTGAAATTAAATTCATTAACATTCATAATTTATCATATACAACAAAGAAAGTTTACAAAGTTCATATATAAAACCATTGATTATGACAAAATAAAAAAAAAAAACTAGTACGCGTTTAAAAGTGAGTTAACATAATTTTGTAAGATAGATATGTAAAAATGGTAAACTCAATGTATAAACTCACATGTTTAACCAAATTTATAGCTACCATGAGTTTAAGAGCAAGTTGACACGATTTTATAAGTTAGAAACATAAAACCGATAAGCTCAGAGAGCCAACTCATAAGTTTGACAAAAATCCTCTCAATCATGAAGATAATCATCTCATTTTTCTTTTTCTCACTTTTAATTGAAGGATGGATATGAGATTTTAGAAAGAGAGAGAGAAAGAGAGAAATATGAGAACCCAAATCCAATTGTTAATATGAATAATAGAAACTCTGGAACTAGTTTAAGTGCTTATCGCAATATAATGATGAGTATCAAGAGCCAGTCAATGTAATGAGATCTACACCATTTAAATAGAATTTCAAATCCAGATTTAATATTTTTAAATGATGATTTTTTTATTTAAAAAAAATCATCTTTTGAAATAAATGATATTTAAGATATTATTTTTATATTTTATTTTGTACACATTAAAAAATATATATATTTTTTAAAAAACGTAAAAGTAAAAAAAAAAAAAAACAATCTTATCCATTCAAATTAGATCTAAATGATATGTAGTGGTAATTAACTATCTGTTTATCATCAGATTTGAAACTGGTTCCTAGAAGCTCTATTATGGTAATTACATTCAATGAACTTTGGATAGAGGAATACATAAAGTTGAACATAGGAAAATAAGAAATTGAAAGTTGGGTGAATTTCAATCAAAGACCATTGCAACAACATATTTTCAAAGTAGGACCAAAAAACTCTGAAACATCAATGCAGACTTTAAGGTTTGAAATGAGATTAAGTTTGAATGCAAAATGACAAAAGTAGCCTTAACTTCAAATAAAAAAGAGGTTAAAAAACCCAAAAAAAAAAACTGAGATGGCATGCGAGATGAGACGGGAGTAATGTTGAATTTGCCTACACTATTTATTTATCATCAAATTTAATATATATATATATATATGTATATATATATATATATATATTCTTTTTCTTAACATTTCAATTAATTTAACTTTTATGATTTTCTCCGTTCTTATAGTTATTTTTTCTAATACTCTTCTAGCATAAAAGGACAAAGAGTAAGTTCATGTGATTAATCAAATTTTCAAATAATTATAATATGTTAATTTTGAAAATACATTAATAATTTCATTTAATCATACTTAATCCTATTAATTTTCTCGTTCTTCTAAAAAATATGGCTTATTTTTTGTGAATTACAAGTACTGAAAAACATTTTAACAAGTATTAATTTTTAGTCATTCTCTTTTAACATTGTTGGTCTCACTTAATGGAAAATGCTTACTCAAAAAATTTAAATGCTAACTTTTCAATCATCATAGGAGCTTCGGCAGCCGCTTGGTTGGAGCGGCCTCCGGCGGCCTACCGGGTCTCTGGCCACCAAAAATTAATGTGTTTTTCATATACTTATTCTACTTGTTTATGAAGAGTTGCACACTTGCAAATGAGATTTATTCAATTTGTGTTATTCATATGTTTATTCTACTTATTCATGCGAAATTGGACACTTGCAAATGAGACTTGTTCATGATCCTATATTTTCTTGTTAACCAATTAATTTATATTGTTAGAATGAGACTTGTTCATTATCCTATGTTTTCTTGTTAACTAACTAATTTGTGTTGTTTATATGTCTATTTCACTTGTTCATGAACAATTGAAAGTTGCAAATGTGAAATAGATATATGAATAACACAAATTAAACAAGTCTTATTTGCAAGTGTGTAACTCTTTATAAATAAGTGGAATTAATTTTTGGGGTTAGAATCCTGACCAGCCACTTAGACCAAGCAGCTGCCTATAACTAGTGGCTGAAACTCCGACGATGATTGAAAAGTCAGCATTTAAATTTTTTGAGTAAGCATTTTCAGTTAAGTGAGACTAATAATATTAAAAGAAAAGGACTAAAAAGTAATACTTGTTAAAATGGTTATCAACACTTGTAAATTCATAAATAAATAAAACAAGCCATATTTTTTTAGAAGAATGAGAAAATTAATAAGATTAAGTATGACTAAATGAAAGTATTAATGTATTTTCAAAATCAACATATAATTATTTGAAAATTTGATTAAACACATAAGCATAATCTTTCTCCTTTTCTATTAGAAGATTGTTAGAAAATATCGATAAGAATAAAACAAAGTAAATTAAATGAAATGCTAAAAAAAAGAAAACACACACACAAGAGTATTACATTTAATGATAGATAGGGGAGGCAAATTCATCATTACTTATATATCATCTCACGTGTCATCTCAGAGTTTTTTTGGTTTTTTTACCCCTTTTTTTTATTTCAAGTTAAGGCTACTTTTATCGTTTAGCATTCAAACTTAATTTCATTTCAGACCTTAAAGCAAGTTTGCAGTGAGGTCTCTGAGTTTCTTGGTCCTCCTTTGAAAATATGTTGCTGCAATGGTCCTTGATTATTTTTCTCCTAGAATTGTTGTGTAATACCCGGATATTTATCTGGAATATTATAAATAAAAGTTGGATATTTCTGATAAGTGAAATTTCAATCTCCGGTCTTGTATAAATACAGTCTATTTTCTAAGTAGAATTTCTGTAAGAAATTAGGGAGTTTAAGTGCCAAAGTGCCAAAATGACCAAAATGCCCCTAGAAAGGGTAATTAACTTAGGAAATTTATGGAAAAATCCTAAAAGACAGTTAAATGACCAAGTGAGTTAGGAGAGTATATAATCTCTAATTATTGTAATTTTATAAATTATGAAATTGGAGAAATTGTTGGAAAATACTCAAAAAGAAGTAAAAGACCAAAATACCCTTGTAATTATGGAATAATGCAAGAGGCATGAAAATACTAATGTTAATACAAGTGTATGAAGGTAATGAGGCATAGTAATTAAGAAAATTATCAACAGGTGATAATGAAGTAATTAAGTAATATTGGACTAATTACTTAAGCATAAGCAAAGAAAATTCAGTAATAAATATGTGAAGCTCAAAAATTAGTGGAAATTAGTTGAATATTAGTAAAAATGTATTTACTAATTAATTGGAAATTTCTATGAAAAATAGTTGAGTTTAGGTATTTTTAAGCCTAAATACAAGAATGGACCAATTAGGGATTTTTGTTGGAATTTTTGGAAAAATTAAATAAATAAATCATTAAATAATTAAGTAAATAAAAAATAAATATTTATTAAATTAATTAAAGGGGCAAACGAAATTCTGGGCCAAAGAAAAATAAAAATAGGATAGGAAGCAAGTTGTGCAACTTGCACAATATTTTATTATTATAATTAATTAAAGCAAAATTTGTGAATAGTGATTTTAAAATTAGGAAACGGATCCTATCTAGAGATCTAGGAATAGGAATCCCAGGGTCAAGGTAAAATATTGATCAGTGAGTTTTTACCTTCAAGTGACCTCTTCCTAAGTTAATTCCGAGGCCGTTTGTGCTTTTTCCTAATAAAACAAAATGGGGAAAAATGCATATAGGCATATTTTTGGAAATAGGGAAAATAAATTCTAACTCAACATTTAGGAATGGGTTTGAATTTATTTAGACATATTTGGAGTCGATGAATTATTTCCAAGAGTTTGGTAGTCCCGAAACGAATTCGACACCGGACGCGTTCGGACACGTTTTCGAAAACTTCAAACTGGAATACTAGAGGCCTATATGGAATCAAAATTTAGGTTAACTTGGACATTTCTACTAAGTGAGAACATGTCTTCAGAGTTGTAAATCCAGAATTTTGTGAATTCTCCGAAATCACGCGAATCGGGTACCGATCGGGGAAAACGGTTGGACTAGGGCATAAAGTGAGCTAAGTCACCATTTTTGGACCAACCAAGGGCTGCCACATCACCCATGGAGGTCGGCCAAGGGGTGAAAATGAAGGGCAAAAATTTTGGTGAAAAGTTGGACCAAAAGGGTAAAAACAACTTTGATTATTCCATTTGTATCCTTTTGAAAAATGCCAACCATGTCCCTAAAATTCTCTATAAATAGCCAAGAGCTCTTCACATTTTCTTCACACCAAAATCCTCCTCCTTTGGCCGAAATCCTAGGGAGAGAAAGTAGAGAGAGAAGCTCTGGGGAAGTTCTGCAGAAGTCTTCAACGGGTAAGTCTTTCGGGCTTTAGTTTTTAGTCTTTAGTTTTTAGTTTAGTAGTTAGTAGAATTGTTAGTTAGATTTAGAAAGTAGGTGACAAGATTCCTACAAATGTTTTAGAGCCTTGTTTGCGTTGAAAAAATATGCAGAGGTGTAAACATAGTAGGGATCGAGTCGCTGAAAAGTTGAAGTTTTCGCAGTTCTTTTAAAAGTAAGGGTAGAATTTGTTAGAATAGCCTTTAAATTTCAAGTATGATTGGGTATCATATGGGAGGGCTATTTTAGTCATTATTTTCGAAAATCATAATGGCGTCGAAGTTCTGAAAAATTTCGGGAAGAAAATTTGTCGAGTAACGAAGTGCTGGCGAAATTCCGCCGATTAGGGGTAGAAGGGCAAAATGGTAATTTTTACCTAAAATGCCAGATATTGTGTCAAATCACTAATGGAAGTGATATTACTCTTATAGGATATCAGAATCTCTGATTTGCTGCCGTCACGCTGCCCGACGAACCGCTGTTTGAAGTTCACGTTTTTCCGTAAGAGTACGTTTTTCGCCGGTAGTACCTAACGTTGCCAACGAAGGTACGGACGCGTCTTGTAACAATAATCGGTGAATAGTGCAGGCTGTTGTTGTTATTTACCCTATGGGGCTTTACATATTGCTCTGTGCTTATGTTTTGTCGGCATAATGATCATGCATCTCTAGTATGTTTATGATATACTGTTGTATTAGCTCTAGAATATCTGTTGGTTGTATACTGTGTTGTTTGGGTATGAGGTTAACCGTTACCTGAGATTCAATACGTTGAATTGAATCTCAGCTGTAGCTTCAGGGTCAGGAGGACCACGGTTCGTGGATCGAGGCAAATACCCAGAGTAGGCGTGCAGCTGAAGATTTATCTATCTTATCGCTTTCTGTTTCTTTCTGTTATTTCCTTTCTAAACCTTAGGATTACTGTAATCATTACGATATTACACAATGGTTGATGTTTTGGCTAAGAATCCAATTACTCTTTCGCTCTATTGCTCTACTCTGATTGTTTGTTGAAAAAAAAAAATTTCCGCATTTCAAACATGGGATGTTACATTTTATGGTATCAGAGCAAAACTTTCTGGCAAGTATTTAACTATGTTACCACGGACAGTTTGGTGCCGAAGGCAAGGCTAGTCTACGTGGGTGTGCCATAAGTCACTGCTAACCCGGTGAGGCCCCCATGGTAGACACTTACCTGGCCATTCTGTTCGGATAACGGAGTTAGGTTCTTAAGCCTTTTAACTTTGAGCACATTTTTGAAAACGAGTATTGATAAGGCCATTGGTGTAATGTGTAGAGATGAACAGGGACGAAGAGCCCGTCTTAGACCCATTCTATAGTTATTACGGAATCTGGAGGCGTCCTGCCCGGAGACTGGAAACGGCCAGAGATTGTGACGGAGATCCGTAGTTTTCTTGGTCTGGCGGGATACTACCGCAAATTTATACGGGATTTCTCGCGTCTTGCCCTACCATTGACAAAGCTTACGAGGAAGAATCAACCCTTTATATGGGGCAAACGTCGTTGCTTATGCTCTTAGTAGGAAGACGGTGCAGGTATCATACATGATGATACAAGAGCGAAACTATTTGGAAGATTTCAGGGATCTGAATCTATCCAACCAAATCTGCATGGTTCTGCACGCACCTTGATGCCTATCTTGCTACACTTCTTGCGAGTCGAGGGGAGTATGATCTGAGAGATGAAGTGGAGAAAGCTCAGAAGCAAGATGATTGGGTAAAAGAGATACGTGAGAAGATCACTCGAGGTGAGACCCAAGACTATGACCTATCACGTAGTGGTTTGGTCAGGTATAAACAGCGAGTTTACATACCGCCGATTGATGAATTAAGACGGACGATAATGGATGAGGCTCATAAGAGTAAGTACACTCTACATCCGGGCATGGTCAAGATGTACCAGAGTATGAAATCCGAACTGTGGTGGCCGGAATGAAGAAAGACGTAGCGAGAATACGTGGCCAAATGCTTGACCAGTCGAAAGTAAAGATTGAACACCGTCGACCCCCGGTCTTTTGCAAGGACTAGAGCTGCTCAGAATGGAAATGGGAGAACATAACCATGGATTTTGTGGTAGGTCTGCCCAAAATCAGAAATCATGATACAATTTGGGTAGTTGTTGACAGATTAACCAAGTCAGCACACTTTATTCCCATCAGTATCCACTATTCTCCGGAACGATTGGCGGAGATTTATATCAAAGAGATAGTGAGATTACATGGTGTTCCTAAGAGCATTGTCTCCGATCGTGACACACGATTCAAATCCCGTTTCTGGCAAGCGTTACATGAAGGTATGGGGACTAAGTTGAAGTTCAGTTCGGCTTATCACCCACAGACTGACGGTCAATCTGAGAGAACCATACAGACGCTGGAGGATATGTTGCGAGCATGTGTCCTGGATTTCAAAGGAAGTTGGGATCAACATCTTTCGCTAGCGAGTTTGCATATAACAACAGTTATCATGCTAGTATACAAATGGCCCGTTCGAGGCATTGTATGGGCGGAAGTGTCGATCACCATTATGCTGGGCAGATTCATCGGCGATTACTTGGGCCGGATATGCTTGAGCGAGACCTCGAACAAATCACGTTAATCAAGAAGAGACTCCTAGCGGCACATAGTAGACGGAAGAGCTATGCGATAAAAGGAGGAGACCTCTAACGTTTTATGTCGGCGACCATGTATTTCTAAAGTTATCCCCGATGGCGGGTGTCGGCGAACGCTTAAGAGGAAGAAACTCGATCCACGGTATGTTGGACCATTCGAAATTCGGCTAAGCGCGGAGAAGTAGCTTATCGGATAGCCTTACCCCGAATCGAGTAATCTCACGACGTTTTCCACGTGTCGCAATTGAAGAAGTACCAACCAGGCGGTGATCATGTCATCGAGTACGAGGATGTCGAAGTACGGCATGATAATACCTTCATAGTCGAGCCGAGAGCGGATCATCGATCACAAAGAAAACGGCTCGAAACAAGACTATTTTGATTGTGAAGGTGGTCTGGAAAGGTTTGTCACCCGAAGAAGCGACTTGGGAAACCGAGAGTGACATGAAAGAGAAATACCCGAGTTCATGGCCCGAAGTTTAGTTAGTATAGACTAAATTTCGAGGCGAAATTTTGTGTAAGGGGGAGAAATGTAATACCGGATATTTATCGGAATATTATAAATAAAAGTTGGATATTTCTGATAAGTGAAATTTCAATCTCCGGTCTTGTATAAATACAGTCTATTTTCTAAGTAGAATTTCTGTAAGAAATTAGGGAGTTTAAGGGCCAAAGTGCCAAAATGACCAAAATGCCCCTAGAAAGGGTAATTAACTTAGAAAATTTATGGAAAAATCCTAAAAGACAGTTAAATGACCAAGTGAGTTAGGAGAGTATATAATCTCTAATTATTGTAATTTTATAAATTATGAAATTGGAGAAATTGTTGGAAAATACTCAAAAAGAAGTAAAAGACCAAAATACCCTTGTAATTATGGAATAATGCAAGAGGCATGAAAATACTAATGTTAATACAAGTGTATGAAGGTAATGAGGCATAGTAATTAAGAAAATTATCAACAGGTGATAATGAAGTAATTAAGTAATATTGGACTAATTACTTAAGCATAAGCAAAGAAAATTCAGTAATAAATATGTGAAGCTCAAAAATTAGTGGAAATTAGTTGAATATTAGTAAAAATGTATTTACTAATTAATTGGAAATTTCTATGAAAAATAGTTGAGTTTAGGTATTTTTAAGCCTAAATACAAGAATGGACCAATTAGGGATTTTTGTTGGAATTTTTGGAAAAATTAAATAAATAAATCATTAAATAATTAAGTAAATAAAAAATAAATATTTATTAAATTAATTAAAGGGGCAAACGAAATTCTGGGCCAAAGAAAAATAAAAATAGGATAGGAAGCAAGTTGTGCAACTTGCACAATATTTTATTATTATAATTAATTAAAGCAAAATTTGTGAATAGTGATTTTAAAATTAGGAAACGGATCCTATCTAGAGATCTAGGAATAGGAATCCCAGGGTCAAGGTAAAATATTGATCAGTGAGTTTTTACCTTCAAGTGACCTCTTCCGGAAGTTAATTAGAGGCCGTTTGTGCTTTTTCCTAATAAAACAAAATGGGGAAAAATGCATATAGGCATATTTTTGAAATAGGGAAAATAAATTCTAACTCAACATTTAGGAATGGGTTTGAATTTATTTAGACATATTTGGAGTCGGTGAATTATTTCCAAGAGTTTGGTAGTCCCGAAACGAATTCCGACACCGGACGCGTTCGAACACGTTTTCGAGAAAACTTCAACTGGAATACTAGAGGCCTATATGGAATCAAAATTTAGGTTAACTTGGACATTTCTACTAAGTGAGAACATGTCTTCAGAGTTGTAAATCCAGAATTTTGTGAATTCTCCGAAATCACGCGAATCGGGTACCGATCGGGGAAAACGGTTGGACTAGGGCATAAAGTGAGCTAAGTCACCATTTTTGGACCAACCAAGGGCTGCCACATCACCCATGGAGGTCGGCCAAGGGGTGAAAATGGAGGGCAAAAATTTTGGTGAAAAGTTGGACCAAAAGGGTAAAAACAACTTTGATTATTCCATTTGTATCCTTTTGAAAAATGCCAACCATGTCCCTAAAATTCTCTATAAATAGCCAAGAGCTCTTCACATTTTCTTCACACCAAAATCCTCCTCCTTTGGCCGAAATCCTAGGGAGAGAAAGTAGAGAGAGAAGCTCTGGGGAAGTTCTGCGGAAGTCTTCAACGGGTAAGTCTTTCGGGCTTTAGTTTTTTAGTCTTTAGTTTTTAGTTTAGTAGTTAGTAGAATTGTTAGTTAGATTTAGAAAGTAGGTGACAAGATTCCTACAAATGTTTTAGAGCCTTGTTTGCGTTGAAAAAATATGCGAGAGGTGTAAACATAGTAGGGATCGAGTCATTTGAAAAGTTGAAGTTTTGCAGTTCTTTTAAAAGTAAGGGTAGAATTTGTTAGAATAGCCTTTAAATTTCAAGTATGATTGGGTATCATATGGGAGGGCTATTTTAGTCATTATTTTCGAAAATCATAATGGCGTCGAAGTTCTGAAAAATTTCGGGAAGAAAATTTGTCGAGTAACGAAATCTTTGGCGAAATTCCATGATTAGGGGTAGAAGGGCAAAATGGTAATTTTTACCTAAAATGCCAGATATTGTGTCAAATCACTAATGGAAGTGATATTACTCTTATAGGATATCAGAATCTCGATTTCTTTGCCGTCACGCCGCCCGACGAACCGCTGTTTGAAGTTCACGTTTTTAGTAAGAGTACGTTTTCGCCGGTAGTACCTAACGTTGCCAACGAAGGTACGGACGCGTCTCGTAACACTAATCTTGTGCTTCTTAAATGCATATATGTCAAGGATATGTCGTAGACCGTTATACGACGCTTTAAACGGGTTATGTTTGGAATGCCGTTATGTTTTCCTAGCGGCGAGGACACGAGTGTTTATCGTGGCACCGGTGAATAGTGCAGTCGTTGTTGTTATTTACCCTATGGGGCTTTACATATTGCTCGTGCTTATGTTTTGTCGGCATAATGATCATGCATCTCTAGTATGCTTATGATATCTTGTTGTATTAGCTCTAGAATATCTGTTGGTTGTATCTTGTGTTGTTTGGGTATGAGGTTAACCGTTACACGAGATTCAATGCGTTGAATTGAATCTCACTTGTAGCTTCGTGTCGGGAGGACCACGGTTCGTGGATCGAGGCAAATACCCAGTAGGCGTGCGGCGAAGATTTATCTATCTTATCGCTTTCTGTTTCTTTCTGTTATTTCCTTTCTAAACCTTAGGATTACTGTAATCATTACGATATTACACAATGGTTGATGTTTTGGCTAAGAATCCAATTACTCTTTCGCTCTATTGCTCTACTCTGATTGTTTGTTGAAAAAAAAAAAATTTCCGCATTTCAAACATGGGATGTTACATGTTGGTTTGCAAATTCCTCTAAATCACGGTTAGCGTCTAGAATCCTCCTCCAACTCATTTGTTTGCGGCGGTCATATTTTATTTTGTTTTTACATAGAGCATCTGATATCTTGGACCTACCTCTTTTTAATTCGGAAGATTTATCATGGTCCAGATTAATCTGGATTGAGCCAGGCAACAAGGACGTCAAAGCTCTACCACCAAATATTTAACAATACTGTATTTCTATAGTTCGAACTGAGACTTGTGATTATGCTGGTATAACATCTTGGTAGTTGTCAGATATGTGTTTGACTATGTGGATTCCCTCCTCCCTCCCTCCCTTAGCTCCCTCCCTTAGCAGTATTTATCGGTTACAATAAACTAATAATCATATCAAAGCCCACATGCATTTGAATCCCAAAAAGCCATACACGAGCCCCCACGTACGCTCCACTTTCCCATGGTTATTATTAAAATCCCAAAAAAGTAATGGACACAAGAATTTTCCCATCACTTGCATTTAGTCTTCCCCCAAACGACGACGGAAGAAATTTCCCGCACTGTTTTCTTTCTCTTTTCCTTGTTTGGTTCTGTGCATGAATTTCAAAGTATGAGGAAATGGAGAAAAGAATTGGCGCCGAGAAGGACGCTTCTTGGAATTGGCCTTGAATTGCAGAAGCGTTTGGATGCTAATGGCCATCCAAGATGTTAAAGATGAGGCCGTGATTATAATGAGACAATTCTGTTTGAGGCATGTCAAGTACTAGATATAGGTACCTCTCTAATAGCTTAGTGTACGTGTTGTGAGGGATAGTCATTTCCACTGGACCTCAGCCATGCCGGTTGTTTGGAAAGATTTGATTCTACATAACATTGAAACCTTTTGTCAACATATCTATCCTATCGTTATTTATTGTGCCATGCAATTATTCATAATGGCCTTCATTATTATGTGGCCAAAGAGCAGGGTGTGCGAGATTTGTCTTCAAAAGCAGGGATCAATTAATTATGCACATCACAATAATTCCCATTTTTTCTTATACGCATTTCTTTTTCTTTAAACAATATGTAACAATATAATACAATGTAATATTATATTGATATACACATAGTACTCCCTCTGATCTAAAACATAAGATATCGCTAACTGTTTTAGAGATATTAAGAAAGATAATTAAATTACTTAAAAATATTTATATTTGTCATTTTTTCTCTAAACTATTTTGCTTAACTTATATACTAATATATAATCTAATGATATACAATATATGATATGATTAAGTAACTTATTTAGCTTCATTAATCTATCCAAAAAAAAGTCACTTTATTATTATTATTATTAATTTTCTTATCTTAGGATGCATGTACACAAACAACTTTCATTGTTATCAAGTTATAAGTAAAATATCTCATTTTGATTTTGAGTAACAAAGATAAATGTCTAGTTAGTATATATTAAATCTTAATATGAGAAATTTTCTTTAGTTAACCAAACCAAATATAGAAGCCGATCAGGAATATGTGCACAAGCCATGAAGTATAAAGGAGAAATAAATTAACCTTAAATTTCGAAAAAATCAATATAATAATCGTTAGATCTAAAAGTTTTTTTTTTATTGAAAAAGGAATTAAGAGTATTGAGTAAAATCAAACAAATGCGAATATGCCGGTCTCAATTGTAAATAAGATATTTAAGTTTCATGATTTATTTTAATCATTAGCTGCGGAGATTCTTACTTTTGTAATAATTGTAACTCATTCAACAACAAAATATTTGAGATATCTAATTGTTAAATTAAATTAAATTTCACTAAAGTATACTTTTAATCCTTTAAATTTTATATAAGGCATACGTTTGGTTCCTTAACTTTATAAAGAATACTTTTAGCCCTATATATATTTCTAACACTATCAATGTTGCTAACGGAAAATGTTGAAACAACAAACTTAAGTGATAACTATCAAGTTTTAATTTTTTTTTTAACATAATATATTTTGATTATTAAACTAAGATAAATTGACAACTGTTGCAAATTGAATTGAGGTTTGATATTTAGATTATTAAACTAATTTTTTTAATACCATCGTGATTTTGATTAGGGAAAATCCTAATTAGAACCTTCTGAAATGTAAAATAAAAAAACTAAGGCCTACACTTTTAACAAATCTTTAATAAGGTCAATAGGTTTGATTAGGGATTTACTAATGTTGTTAAAAGTCGTAATGCCATTTTATAGTTTTTTTTTTTTGTTACTCAATCTATACACTTGAAGAAGAAATTCATTTATTTACAGTAGCTTTCCCTTGATCAGATGCCTACCCTCTGATTTTTCGTGCTCAGGGATGCAAGGTTTGTCTTTTCTGTAAAGGCTCGATTTTTGCACATAAAAGCAGCAGCAACATGGTCTGCTTTTCGTCGTTTTGAGTTTTGAGTCTTGAGAGACCCTATAACCCTCTTCATCGGTGTTGCTCCCTCTGGTACTCATTCTCCTCCAAATCTTCTTCATTCTGAGAAAACCATGGAGAGAGACGATGGGAAAATTGAAAAAAAAAAAATTATGACCAGGAACTGAGTATACTCATGCCTGGACATTTATAAGTCTTCTCTTGATAATATGAAATATATAACTCAAATAGGGGAAAGGAAGGAAACAGTTTCCTTTGGCTTTTATATTATATATAGCCATTGAAGTGTAATTGCCAGAGCGTTACATCTCATGATAGTGATGGTTAGCATCTGCAAATTGAGGGGATTATCTTCGGTTTGCACAAAAACAAGTGGCTTTGTTTTGCTGAATAATATGAATTGAACTATATGAATTTAATTATTTAGGGTTTATGAACAATATGAATATAGATAAGAGACGGAAAGACAAGAGAATAGGCAGAGTCAAATGGGTTTGAGACAGTTTTTATTTTATATATATATGTATATATATATATAGAAAGAATAAGACGGAAAGAGGAGGCACAAGAGGAAGTAGTATAAGGACAAATGGGTAAAATTAACTAATTCACAAACAACTAGCCTTATTAAGGATAAGGATTTGATAAAAGTATAGGCCTGAATATGAATTTAGACATTTCAAATGGATTTAAATGAGATTTTCTCTTTGATATATATTGCCTGCTTCATTAGTTTTTAAATATTTTTCAATTTACACATTTTAAATTTAAGATTAATAATATTTAATTACACAATCATCACTTAATTTTACACAGTTATCACTTGAACTTGAATTTGATGCATCGGTATTAGCAACATTAATGTTATAATTATGAGATCAAAAATATATTTTATAAAGTTAATGTACGAAAAGTAAAGTATACCTCATGTAAACTTAAAGGACTACAAGTATAATTTAGCCATTAAATTTTTATAAGGATTGATGAGGATCACATACCAAATATCATAAAATAATAAGCAATGCCGGTACTAACCCTGTACCTTGTACCAAAACATGATCGTAATAGTTACACAATTTTGGTGAAGTGAAGAAAGGAGTTAGTGGAGACACTATTTTCCCAATGAAGTTTGACATGATGCAACGAAATTATTCAATGATAATTCAAAATGAATATATATAAAAGAAAGACAATCAAAATCTCATGAATAGTTTTTTTGGTAGGCAAATCTCATGAATAGTTATTCTCACATTTACTGCGATTAATTAATTTCAAGTTTCAACACATGCATGCATCAAACAACCTGATGAAGATGCCAAATGTAATACCCGCATATTTATTTATCTGAAATATTATATTTTGATAAATAAATGGGTTATTTCTCATAAGTGAAATTATGATCGTAAGACTCGTGGAAATATAGTCTATTATTCTAAGTTAAATTCTGTAGGAAATCAGGGACTTTAAGGGCCAAAGTGCCAAAATGACCAAAAAGCCCCTGGAAAGGGTAAATAGCTTAGAAAAATTATGAAAAATACTAAAAGGCAGTGAAATAATTATTAAAATTAAGAGAGTATACTATCTCTAATTATTGTAATTTGATAGATTATGAACTTGGAGAAATTGTATAAGAAGGTTAAAAAAAAAGTAATAAAAAGACCATAATACCCTTGTAATTTCTAAAAATGCAAGAGGCATGAAAATACCAATGTTAATACAAGAGTATGAAGGTAATGAGGCATTGTAATTAAGAAAATTATCAACAAGTGATAATAAAGTAATTAAGTAATATTGGGCTAATTACTTAAGTATAAACAAAGGAAATTAAGAGATAATTGTGTAAAGCTCAAAAATTAGTGGTAATTGGCTTAAAATTAGTAAAAATATATTTACTAATTAATTGGAAATTTTGGAGAAAAATAGTCGAGTTTAGGTATTTTAAAGCCTAAATCAAAGTATTGACCAATAGGAAAATTTTGTAAAAAATTATGTAAAAATAAATATTTAATTAATTAAATAATTAAAATTAAAAAAAAAACGAAATAAAAAAAAAACGGGGCAGAGAAAAAAAAGAAGAAAAAAGAAAAAGAAAAAGAAAAAGAAAATATATATATGTATAAAAGAATTTTTGCAAGTTGCAATTAAAATATAATATAATTAATTAAAGTGAAAAAGGGTGAATAGTAAAATGGGAATTAGGAAACGGATCCTATCTAGAGATCTAGGAATGAGATTCCCAAAGTCAAGGTAAAATATTAATCAATGGGTTTTTATCTTCCGTTAGACTCTTGCGGAAGTTAATTCTGAAGCCGTTTGTGCTTTTTCCTAATAAGACGAAATAGGGAAATTCGAGAAAAGGCCGGATAGCCAGGAGGACGAAAAGGTTATGTTGTGACATTTGGAAAAGAATTGGGAATTTTCATGAACATATTTGGATTCAGTGAATTTTTCTGAAGAGATTGATGTTTCCGAAAACAAGTTTCGACACCGGATGCGTTCGGACACGTTTTTCGAGAAAGACTTAACTGGACTGTTGGAGCCCTATATGGAATCAAAATATAGGTTAACTTGGACATTTCTACTAAGTGAGAATATGTTTTCAAAGTTGTAAATCCAGAATTTTGAGATTTTTCTGAAATCACGCGAATCGGGTACCGATCGGGGAAATCGGTCTGAAAGCTTCTGGAAGGTGACACATGGCCACCTCCCATTGGCCAAACCCTTTATTTTGGAGCCTAAATTTCGGCCTAGTGGGAAAGCAAAAGGGGGAGAAAGGGTTTTTTCCAAAAGTTGTGTTGGACGGTCCAGATCGCTCCTCACAAAGTTAATCCGACGGCCGAAACCCTACCACCGTTTCTATAAATACCCCCCCTCCCTTCACTTTCTTCACACCATTTTCCCTTGTTTGGCTTAGCCTAGAGGGAGAAAGAAGAGAGAGAAGCTCTGGAGATTTTTGCAAATAAGCCCTGGAAAATTGTTCGGAGATCTTCAAGGGTAAGTCTTTCGGGCTTTAGTTTTTAGTTCGAAAGATAGTAGAATTGTTAGTTAGATTTAGGAAGTAGGTGATGAGATTCCTATTCTTGTTTTAGGCCTTGTTTGCGTTGAAAAATATGCAGAGGTAAAAACATAGTAGGGATCGAGTCGCCGAAAAGTTGAAGCTTTCGCAGTTTTTTCAAAAGTAAGGGTAGAATTTGTTAGAATAGCCTTTAAATTTCAAGTATGATTGGGTATCATATGGGAGGGCTATTTTAGTCATTATTTTCGAAGATCATAGTTATGTCGAAGTTCTGGCAAAATTTCGGGAAGAAAATTTGCTAGAGTAACGAAGTGCTGGCGAAATTCCGCCAATTAGGGGCATAGGGGCAAAATGGTAATTTTTACCTAAAATGCCAGTTATTGTGTCAAATCACTAATGAAAGTGATATTACTCTTATAGGACATCGAAAACCTAATTTGCTGCCGTTACGCTGTCCAACGTGCCGTTTCTCGGACAAACCGCTGTTTTCCGTCAGAAAGTACAGTTTTCGCCAGAAACATCTACGTACATCAACGAAGGTACGTTCGCGTACTGTAACACTAATCTGGTGCTGCTCATATACATATATGTGATAAGTACATTCACGGATAGAGATTCTGTTAGGGGTCACCGAGATACATTCACGGTTAGAGACTCTGTTCAAGGTTACCGATTATACATACAGTTTCACGCGGGTTATAGACTTAATGATACCGTTAGAGTTTTCCTAGCGCTGAGGACACGACCGATCATCGTGGCACTGGTTTTTGTGCAGGCTATTATTGTGTAGGACTTATACGTACTGCTTTAATGCTTATGTTCTGTCTGTGTCACAATCATGCAATCATGCATCTGCTATATGCATAAGTGATATGCTGCTGTTATGTTTTGAATATATCGTCATCCGTATACTTGTTTTATTTGAGCATAAGGTTAACCGTTACCCGAGATTCAATTCGATAAATTGAATCTCGCTATAGCTTCAGGGTCAGGAGGACCACGGATCGGAGATCGAGGCAAGCTGCACGAGTAAGCTCATAGTTGGAGGGCATGTAGCACGAGTGAGCTCTGAGACGGAGATGTCACTTTATCGTTTTACGTAATTACCTATGAGAACAATAGGGTGCTGTATCAATACTCTGTTACACTATGGTTCATGTTTTGTTATGATCAGTTACTCTTTCGCTCCATTGCTCTACTCTGATTGAAAAAAAAAATTCCGCTTTAGAAAATGGGATGTTACACTTTATGGTATCAGAGCATTCATTCTGGCATGAACCCGACTATGTTACTACAGACAGTTTGGTGCCGAAGGCAGGGCTAGTCTACGTGGGTGTGCCAATCAGTCGCCATATAAGTCGGTGAGGCCCCATGGTAGACACTTACCCGGCCATTCTCATTCGGATAACGGAGTTAGGTTCTCAAGCCTTTTAACTTTGAGCGTATTTTGAAAATGAGTACTGATATGACCCTAGTGTAATGTTGTAGTGATGAACACAGATGAACATTCATATACCCGTAAACCCAGAAGCATGAGGCGTAACGCTCGTAGATCCATAGTTCCAGAGACGATGGGACGAATACGAAACCCGGATACCTTTAACGCTAAAAATCTATATACCTCGATATCGGCCTCGATATTCCTAGAAACTCGATATCGAGTCTTTGATATCTTCGATAACCGTCGGTTTGTACCGAACGGTAATTCTTTCTTAACACCGAGCTTATATATGAAGGCAGCCACGCTGGATGAAACTCGAGACCAACAAAGATAAATACATGCAGTATTTGACTCATGTATAAGAACTTCCGATACGTGTTTCCGTACCGTTTCTAGGAAGAACGAACCTACGAATTCTGAACGAGGGGCATGTTGCGGGTGTCTATTCGTTAGTAGATATGAAGTGCGATAGAAATTATGATATGATCATCGTTGTACTCCTCATCTAACGTTTTCCCTCATGAAGGTGAAAAGAACCAGACATGGCGATCTTAAGAGGAGCCGGAGTTCCTGCAGGCGGGGCAGAGGCCGAGGCCGAGGTAGAGGAAGAGGCGAGACAGCCTCAAATAGACGCGATACCCGAACAAAATCTTATACCAAACCAACCTGAACAAAACGAGATTCAGGAGATGAGGAGAACTCTACAGGAGCAGAGAGCTCTCATTGACGCGCTCGTAGAGAGACGGAACCAACAAGATCTGGAAGCTGAAAGGCAACTAGCAGAACGGAGGGCGGAGGAAGAAAGAA
The DNA here is from genome assembly GCA_025563575.1 of Acacia pycnantha. Classification (NCBI taxonomy): domain Eukaryota; kingdom Viridiplantae; phylum Streptophyta; class Magnoliopsida; order Fabales; family Fabaceae; genus Acacia; species Acacia pycnantha. The sequence goes on along the minus strand of JAMWYP010000571.1, from coordinate 10,164 downwards.
GACATGCTGAAGAAGAAAGACAAAATGCCGAGGACGAACTAAATGATGATGAGGATGAGGAAAACGCTGAAGAAGATGAGGAAGATAATGAGTCTGAGAGATCCCGATCACCTCCACGACACAGGAGAGGAGAGAAAAACACTCAATACTGGGTTTACCGCTTTGCAAGTCAAGCCACCAACTTTTCGAGGAAGACTAGACATAGCAGAGGATTGGTCAAGCGATTAGAGAAGGTGTTCAAGGTGATAGATCGCCTGAGAGATCGCAAAGCTCAACTAGCAATCTACCAGCTCGAAGGAGATGCAGACCGCTGGTGGGAAGTCACAGCAGAAACTTTGCAAACCCATTACCATCCCGTGACATGGGGAAAATTTCTAGAGAAATTTCATGAGCATTATTTTCCTCCTTCAGTGCAAATGAACAAGGAGTCGGAATTTCTCCATATCCGACAGGGACAGGAGGAATCTTTCGACGATTACTACGCACGATTCACCAATTTATCCCGATACTCACCACACTTGCGGAAGGGAAATGATGCGAGAAGTATGGTGAACATACTGGTTCACGGACTGAAATATGAGATTGGTGAAAGACTCATGTCCCAACGATTCCTATATTTGACAAGCGCGGTGGAAACTTGTCGGATGACTGAGCGTAATCTGAAAGGATTCCAGAGATCCAAAAACTTCAACAACAAAGAATAGCAATGCAGGACGTGGTAGTTTTAGCAACGGAAACTCCTCACGAAGAAGGAAGGTGCCCTGGGACAACTCCAGTGGTGGAAACAAGAGGCCAGTCCAAACTGAACAACAAAACTATACCAAGTTGGAAGAATCTCAATCTTGTCCAAAGTGTAAGAAGTACCATCCAGGAGTCAACTGCGATGGGAAACGAATCTGTTACAGATGTCAGAAGCCGGGACACATCACCTGGAATTGTCCTGAGAAGGCTGCTGAGACAAGACTACAGAACTCAGGACGGATTTTAACATCCCATTTTCTAAAGCGGAATTTTTTTTTTTTTTCAATCAGAGTAGAGCAATGGAGCGAAAGAGTAACTGATTCCCATTCAAACAATAACCATAGTGTAACATAGTATTGATACAGCACCCTATTATTCTCATAGGTAATTACGTAAAACGATAAAGTGACATCTCCGTCTCAGAGCTCACTCGTGCTACATGCCCTCCAACTATGAGCATACTCGTGCAGCTTGCCTCGATCTCCGATCCGTGGTCCTCCTGACCACTGAAGCTATAGCCGAGATTCAATTTATCGAATTGAATCTCGGGTAACAATTAACCTTATGCTCAAATAAAACAGTATACGGATGACGAGATATTCAAAACATAACAAAGCGAGATATCACTTATGCATATAGCAGATGCATGATTGTGACACAGACAGAACATAAGCATTAAAGCAGTACGTATAAGTCCTATACAATAATAGCCTGCACAAAAACCAGTGCCACGATGATCGGTCGTGTCCTCAGCGCTAGGAAAACTCTAACGGTATCATTAAGTCTATAACCCGGGTGAAACTGTATGTATAATCGGTAACCCTAAACAGAGTCTCTAACCGTGAATGTATCTCGGTGACCCCTAACAGAATCTCTATCCGTGAATGTACTTATCACATATATGTATATGAGCAGCACCAGATTAGTGTTACAGTACGCGAACGTACCTTCGTTGATGTACGTAGATGTTTACGGCGGAATCGTACTTTCTTACGGAAAATGGTTTGTCCGAAATGGCACGTTGGACGCGTAACGGCAGCAAATTAGGATTTCGATTTCCGAAATTTCGGCAGAACTTCGACGCAATTATGATTTTCAAAATTCTAGACTAAAATAGCCCTCCCATATGATACCCAATCATACTTGAAATTTAAAGGCTATTCTAACAAATTCTACCCTTACTTTTGAAAAAAACTGCGAAAGCTTCAACTTTTCGGCGACTCGATCCCTTTTATGTTTTTACCTCTGCATATTTTTTCAACGCAAACAAGGCCTAAAACAAGAATAGGAATCTCATCACCTACTTCCTAAATCTAACTAACAATTCTACTAACTACCGAACTAAAACTAAGAACTCGAACTTAAAAACTAAAGCCCGAAAGACTTACCCGTTGAAGATCTCCGAACAATTTTCCAGGGCCTTTGCAAAAATCTCCGTGAGCTTCTCTCTCTTCTTTCTCCCTCTAGGCTCAGCCAAACAAGGGAAAATGGTGTGAAGAAAGTGAAGGGAGGGGGGTATTTATAGAAATGGTGGTAGGGTTTCGGCCGTCGGATCAACTTTGTGAGAAGCGATCTGGGCCGTCCAAAGCAACTTTTCAAAAAACCCTCTTTTTCCTTCTTCCCTTTCACACTTGGCCGAAATTTAGGCTCCAAAATAAAGGGTTTGGCCAATGGGAGGTGGCCATGTGTCACCTTCTAGAAGCTTTCAGACCGATTTCTCCGATCGGTTTTCGATTCGCGTGATTTCGGAAAAATCTCAAAATTCTGGATTTACAACTTTGAAAACATATTCTCACTTAGTAGAAATGTCCAAGTTAACCTATATTTTGATTCCATATAGGGCTCCAACAGTCCAGTTGAGTCTTTCTCGAAAAACGTGTCCGAACGCGTCCGGTGTCGAAACTTGTTTTCGGAAACATCAATCTCTTCAGAAAAATTCACTGAATCCAAATATGTTCATGAAAATTCCCAATTCTTTTCCAAATGTCACAACATAACCTTTTCGTCCTCCTGGCTATCTGGCCTTTTCTCAGAATTTCTCTATTTCGTCTTATTAGGAAAAAGCACAAACGGCTTCAGAATTAACTTCCGCAAGAGTCTAACGGAAGATAAAAACCCACTGATTAATATTTTACCTTGACTTTGGGAATCTCATTCCTAGATCTCTAGATAGGATCCGTTTCCTAATTCCCATTTTACTATTCACCCTTTTTCACTTTAATTAATTATATTATATTTTAATTGCAACTTGCAAAAATTCTTTTATATATATATATATATATATATATATATATATATATATATATATATATATATATATATATATATATATATATATATATATATATTTTTCTTTTTCTTTTTCTTTTTATTTTTATTTTTTCTTCTTTTTTTTCTGCCCCTTTTTTTTATTTCGTTTTTTTATTTAATTATTATTTGATTAATTATTTAATTAATTAAATAATTATTTTTACCTAATTTTTTACAAAATTTTCCTATTGGTCTATTCTTGCATTTAGGCTTAAAAATACCTAAACTCAACTATTTTTCTCAAAAATTTCAAATTAATTAGTAAATATACTTTTACTAATTTTCAACCATTTTCTACTAATTTTTGAGCTTTACATAATTATCTCTGAATATCCTTTGCTTATGCTTAAGTAATTAGCCCAATATTACTTAATTACTTAATTATCACTTGTTGATAATTTTCTTAATTACAATGCCTCATTACCTTCATACTCTTGCATTAACCTTAGTATTTCCATGCCTCTTACATTATTCTATAATTTGTAAGGGTATTTTGGTCTTTTATTACCTTTTGGACATTCGTATACAATTTCTCCAAGTTCATAATTTATTAAATTACCATAATTAGGGATAATATATCCTCCTAATTCACTTGGTCATTTTAATGCCTTTTAGGATTTTTCATAATTTTCTAAGTCATTTACCCTTTCCAGGGGCATTTTGGTCATTTTGGCACTTTGGCCCTTAAATTCCCTGATTTCCTACAGAATTTAACTTAGAATAATAGACTATATTTTCACGAGTCTTACGATCATAACTTCACTTATGAGAAATAACCCATTTATTTATCAAAATATAATATTTCTGATAAATAAATATGCGGGTATTACACGGATCTTTGCGCTAACCAATATGGAGGCTGGCGAATCCTCAGGAATGGACCGAGACACTATCAATTAGTAAAAATTCATGTTAGTTGTAAACCGATTCGGATGTTAGACCGATCAATTACTTTTCATGTGTGTACGGATCCTTTTGGGATGCATACTTATGTAGTAGCTACACCATTAGGTGTAAGCGTTTAGCTTGTAAAGCATGTTTTGAACCAAGTTGCGGGTATAATATAAATCGTACTACCACTTCATAGTGTCAACGATATTCTCAAAAGTGTTAAATGAACGGTGATGAAGAGCGGTGACAAAGAGAATATATTATTCTAAGCAGAGGTAGAACTAATGCGGAAACCAAACCTTTATTCAAAGACAACTCAGTCACAAATTAATTCTCTGTTGACTGATGCCTCGCATAAGTTCAATATCCAGATCACCATACCAAAATTTCGTATCGAAGCAGAAATAGCAACTTGCTTCCCAGTACTATTCATATAGAAGGAAAGACTCGAGTTTTCAATGTAGCATCAACTACTATAAGTTGAACAGGCGTTGTTCGAAAACAAATACCCACTTTCCAGAATAATGATCTACTCCATTATCTAATTCCTGCATCTTGTCAAGATTGCCTTACGCTCGGAACACCACCAGTGGTGAACCAAAACTAGCAGCGACGTAGAAAATAAGTAACAAGCGGATAGAGGCTCTGTTTAAGGTCACCGACTCGGATGGAGGCTCTGTTCAGAGTCACCGACTCGGATAGAGATTACATTAGGGTCACCAATTATACATAGCGGATAGAGACATCGTTTGGGGTCACCAATTATACATGCTGCTCTACACTTAAGTTGCTCAACGGAATTGCCGGAGCAGAAATTTTCTAGACCAGATATGATCAATCACATTTCATAGTTTGTACAAGACAAAAAGGAACGTTAGAGTCTTTTGGTGATTGTGATGATCATATATCCTTCGAAGCCGGTGTCAATATAACACCTCAAGGGCGAATGTAGTTCGCATTTCGTGAGATCATTTCAGGAGATCATTCAAGTATTAGTTGAAAACAAATCAGTTTCTATTAGGTAGCCTTATTCACGAACATGGTTAGACTTCCATAACGTTTTTCTTAAGTTATATTCGACGGTGATCATGTCATTAAGTAGGAGATATCTTATGTTACCATGGTGTATGGGAACCATGGGGACATTTTTGGTATCCATTTTGGTATTTGTAGTGTTAGCCGCGGTGCGTGGGAACCACGGGGAAACATTATATATCAAAATACGAAATGATAAGATCTTTGTGGACAAACCAAGGCGAATTCCCGATCACCAAGAAGGGCGGCTGACAGACGAAGTGAAGATCCGACACGTATAGTCCAAAATCCAAGTAGGATGGGTTTTAGTTAGTACAAAGTTGAGATGTTAGAGTACAAATTTCGAGGACGAAATTTTGTTTAAGGGGGGGAGAAATGTAATACCCGCATATTTATTTATCTGAAATATTATATTTTGATAAATAAATGGGTTATTTCTCATGAGTGAAATTATGATCGTAAGACTCGTGGAAATATAGTCTATTATTCTAAGTTAAATTCTGTAGGAAATCAGGGAATTTAAGGGCCAAAGTGCCAAAATGACCAAAAAGCCCCTGGAAAGGGTAAATAGCTTAGAAAAATTATGAAAAATACTAAAAGGCAGTGAAATAATTATTAAAATTAAGAGAGTATACTATCTCTAATTATTGTAATTTGATAGATTATGAACTTGGAGAAACTGTATAAGAAGGTTAAAAAAGTAATAAAAAGACCATAATACCCTTGTAATTTCTAAAAATGCAAGAGGCATGAAAATACCAATGTTAATACAAGAGTATGAAGGTAATGAGGCATTGTAATTAAGAAAATTATCAACAAGTGATAATAAAGTAATTAAGTAATATTGGGCTAATTACTTAAGTATAAACAAAGGAAATTAAGAGATAATTGTGTAAAGCTCAAAAATTAGTGGTAATTGGCTTAAAATTAGTAAAAATATATTTACTAATTAATTGGAAATTTTGGAGAAAAATAGTCGAGTTTAGGTATTTTAAAGGCTAAATCAAAGTATTGACCAATAGGAAAATTTTGTAAAAAATTATGTAAAAATAATTATTTAATTAATTAATTAATTAATTAAATAATTAAAATTAAAAAAAAAGAAATAAAAAAAACGGGGCAGAGAAAAGAAAAAGAAGAAAAAAGAAAAAGAAAAAGAAAAAATATATATGTATAAAAGAATTTTTGCAAGTTGCAATTAAAATATAATATAATTAATTAAAGTGAAAAAGGGTGAATAGTAAAATGGGAATTAGGAAACGGATCCTATCTAGAGATCTAGGAATGAGATTCCCAAAGTCAAGGTAAAATATTAATCAGTGGGTTTTTATCTTCCGTTAGACTCTTGCGGAAGTTAATTAAGCCGTTTGTGCTTTTTCCTAATAAGACGAAATAGGGAAATTCGAGAAAAGGCCGATAGCCAGGAGGACGAAAAGGTTATGTTGTGACATTTGGAAAAGAATTGGGAATTTTCATGAACATATTTGGATTCAGTGAATTTTTCTGAAGAGATTGATGTTTCCGAAAACAAGTTTCGACACCGGACGCGTTCGGACACGTTTTTCAAGAAAGACTCAACTGGACTGTTGGAGCCCTATATGGAATCAAAATATAGGTTAACTTGGACATTTCTACTAAGTGAGAATATGTTTTCAAAGTTGTAAATCCAGAATTTTGAGATTTTTCTGAAATCACGCGAATCGGTACCGATCGGGGAAATCGGTCTGAAAGCTTCTGGAAGGTGACACATGGCCACCTCCCATTGGCCAAACCCTTTATTTTGGAGCCTAAATTTTGGCCTAGTGTGAAAGCAAAAGGGGGAGAAAGGGTTTTTTCCAAAAGTTGTGTTGGACGGTCCAGATCGCTCCTCACAAAGTTAATCCGACGGCCGAAACCCTACCACCGTTTCTATAAATACCCCCTCCCTTCACTTTCTTCACACCATTTTCCCTTGTTTGGCTTAGCCTAGAGGGAGAAAGAAGAGAGAGGAGCTCGGAGATTTTTGCGCGAAGCCTGGAAAATTGTTCGGAGATCTTCAACGGGTAAGTCTTTCGGGCTTTAGTTTTTAGTTCGAAAGATAGTAGAATTGTTAGTTAGATTTAGGAAGTAGGTGATGAGATTCCTATTCTTGTTTTAGGCCTTGTTTGCGTTGAAAAAATATGCGAGGTAAAAACATAGTAGGGATCGAGTCGCCGAAAAGTTGAAGCTTTAGTTTTTCAAAAGTAAGGGTAGAATTTGTTAGAATAGCCTTTAAATTTCAAGTATGATTGGGTATCATATGGGAGGGCTATTTTAGTCATTATTTTCGAAGATCATAGTTGCGTCGAAGTTCTGGCAAAATTTCGGGAAGAAAATTTGCTAGAGTAACGAAGTGCTGGCGAAATTCCGCCAATTAGGGGCATAGGGGCAAAATGGTAATTTTTACCTAAAATGCCAGTTATTGTGTCAAATCACTAATGAAAGTGATATTACTCTTATAGGACGTCAGAAATCCTAATTTGCTGCCGTTACGCTGTCCAACGTGCCGCTGTCGGACAAACCGCTATTTTCCGTCAGAAAGTACAGTTTCCGCCAGAAACATCTACGTACATCAACGAAGGTACGTTCGCGTACTGTAACACTAATCTGGTGCTGCTCATATACATATATGTGATAAGTACATTCACGGATAGAGATTTTGTTAGGGGTCACCGAGATACATTCACGGTTAGAGACTATGTTCAGGGTTACCGATTATACATACAGTTTCACGCGGGTTATAGACTTAATGATACCGTTAGAGTTTTCCTAGCGCTGAGGACACGACCGATCATCGTGGCACTGGGTTTTTGTGCGAGCTATTATTGTGTAGGACTTATACGTCGGGTCAGGAGGACCACGGATCGGAGATCGAGGCAAGCTGCACGAGTAAGCTCATAGTTGGAGGGCATGTAGCACGAGTGAGATCTGAGACGGAGATGTCACTTTATCGTTTTACGTAATTACCTATGAGAACAATAGGGTGCTGTATCAATACTCTGTTACACTATGGTTCATGTTTTGTTATGATCAGTTACTCTTTCGCTCCATTGCTCTACTCTGATTGAAAAAAAAAAAATTCCGCTTTAGAAAATGGGATGTTACACCAAAACAAGGAAAAGCGAGACATTAACATATACAAAGTTGCATAATTAAAATATCGCCTGATAGACTGAGTTGGCAAAAAAAACAAAAAGAAAAAAGAAGAAGAAGAAGAGATAGACGGAGAAATAAAATAAAAACAGCCAGCGAAAACCAGCAACGTGGCTTAAATGATTCTTCTGTTCTAATATAGTATATTTTATGTTAAACCATCATAACAAGCTAAGCAAAAGGCCGTTTATACATACTAATGAAAAATAGAGATATAAAATAAACCTTAACCTGATCATCTCATATTCTCATCATCTCCGATTAAGATTAAAATGATTTCATTGCATAAAGTTTAGATTATGTAACACTGATGAAGTATATGTAACTATTTTCATATATAACCATCTTCAAGTTGTTTTGTGTAAACGTGAATTTGATCAAATTTCGAAGATTCTGGGTGTGACGTGAACATATTTAAATTTTAATGTACCCATAATATAAGTAAATCCCAAGGCTCTTTAAATCTCATTTTCTTTTCAAATCACATGCTGCACGCAAATTAGTTTTCTATTTTTCATGTCAACTTAATTGCTTGCTAGTCAAATGAATATTGCGTCCGCACATTGTGCATCAACTTCTTCTTCTTCCATAGATCAACATGTCATCTCGAAAAATAACTATTTGTTCGTATTATTATTATTATTATTATTTCAATTTTCAAATTCCTTTTTTGTTGGAATCGTTTTTGCAAGTACATTTGACTTGCCTCAGAATCGTATTATATATACTCCTCTTCTCTCCCATTATTCCTTGTACTTCTTCTTCAAACAAAATTACATTATTTCTTTCTCATCAACCTGAGAGTGATCTCTTGGATCATGTCTTGAAGCTTCTGGTTCTGATTCCATTCCTGAACTGTAGTTGAATAAATTTTAAAAGGTACGAGAATCCTTTATCTGTTTTCTTTATATTAATCTGATACTTAAAATCTGCATAGTGAGGTTCTATTACTGAAATTCTCTGAGTTGGGATGATGCATTATTGAGTTTTAAAGATTGAGCTGGCTAGCTAGAATGATCTTTGAAACTTCCAAACCAAGATGTTTCTTTCGAGTAGAAAATGACCTTTTCCTGTTTGTTATTATGACTGACAGACACCATTCTTGCAAGAGGGATAATAATTTGTGTTTCCCTCTCAAGCAGTAAAAAGATATCTGCATATCTCTCTGATTTTGACTATCTGAATACAGGGTAATGCCATTTTGATTTGTTTTCTGAAGAATGCTATCCACTAATATGAAAGTAATAGTGAAGCTGAGATTCAGTACATATTGATTCCTCCTATAGTTTCAGCTCCTATATATATGAACAGTTAAATAATTTTCAGAAACTTTATTGATCCATTTAATACTGCTAATAAAGTTTGGTGAGGGATAACTAGAAAGAAAACAATTGACTATGAATTACGTGGATGAATGTCAAATTATGAAAAAACATATCACAAAACGCCATGGATAGCTGATGCAAATTCTTATCTGTTGTTTACCCATCGCAAGTTGATCATAGATTTTGCAAAACATTAATTGGATACAGTTATAGCCTTATAAGCTCTTCTCTGCCCAATCTTGTATCAATATTGCATCTAAAAGTAGTAGTGAAGCTGTGAGATTCAGAACATATATATTGATTCCTGCTTTAGTTTCAGTTCCCATGTAAATAAATTTTCAAAAGGGTTAATATAATATTTAATCCCTTAAGTTTGCCTTTATTTTAGTTTTGACTTTTAAGTTTCAAATAATAGGTTCTGGTCTCTCAAATTTCATTTGGTTTAAAACATTGATCCCTATAACTCAATAAAGACCTAAACTATTTTGCTCCTATAGGGACTAAAACCTTTTGTTTGAAATTTGAGGGACTAAAGATAGTATTGAACCAGTTGAAACTGCAAGTAAAATTAGATAAGGAAGTCTTAAGTTACTGAACTGTTCATGTACCTTTCAGGTGTAGCATGGAGAATAGTACAATCCATGAGATTGCAGAGCATCATGGATTGACCGAAGTTCCATCACTTGCTAAC
>JAMWYP010000570.1:129271-255580 GCA_025563575.1 Acacia pycnantha | reverse complement strand
TCTTTTTAATCTGTGTTTGCAATTATTCTAGTATAATTAAGTTTGTGCTTTCAGAAAGCTTTTTCCTTTTTCCTTTTTTTCTTCTTTTCTTTACTGTGACAATACTATGATTTAAATCCTCAAACTCGAATTTGTTTCTTCACTTTAGTAATGGCCATATTTCATATTTCAGCTTGGACCTTTTATCAATGTTTTGAAACTGAGATTGATGTGAAACTTATAGGCTCGATAAGCTTTTCAAAGACAAATATCTCAATTAAGATGTTTTTTAAGGATATGAATTTTTGAAATATATGATGTTAAAACTTGAAATACTATAGAAAAAAGTTTTAATTTTTGTTCAATCTTTTGATCATAAATTCCAAAGTACAATCAATTTTGGAATGAGTTTTATTGCATTAGAAATCAGACTTGGAGTTTTGCCAAAAACGGATAATTTGTTCAATTTGTAGTTAAATTGATATAGCATTGTCCTCTGAAAGTTTACATTTGAATTGTCTTCACAAGCTGTTACACTTTATTTTCAGACTACACACATTGCTCTTTGGATGTGTTAAACTCGACTTTAACTCATTACATACTCGAGTTTACTCTACTTCTCTCTTAACATTTGAGTTTTACTATGTACAAAATTGATTTTAATTAATATACTATGTTATGTCTTGATTTTCGTTTTGTTCTAGAACTAATTCATTATGTCTTATTTCAATGAGGTGGACTTGCACTACTACAAAAATAGGGAATAGTGGTGCACTTTTTGTGGTATTTCTTTAAAGAAGTAGCACAGCTTCTTATGGAACTTTTGTTTTAATTTTAAAAAAATTGGGATGCTGTGGCACTTTCTTAGGTAAGCGCCACAACTGCTTGCGGCACTACTACATAAAACACTTTTAACATCCGTTTTTAAACCCTTTCTACGTCCCTTTTGTAATACCCGGATAATTATTTATCTGGAATATTATATTTTAATAAATAATACCTATTAGAAATAGGTGAATATGTGGTGTCAAATCTGTAGGGAAAAGTCTCTTGAAAATTAGAGTGCCATAAAATTACGAAAATGCCCTTGTGGAGCATAAAATGACTTAAGGAAATTATGAAAAATCCTTAGAGGCAATAAAATAATTATTAAAAATTAGAAGTATGTTGTCTCTAATTTAGACAATTTGGGATTTATTTCCTTGGGAAATAGTGAGAGAAAAATTAAAAAGTATTCGGGATCATTATTGACCAGTGATTTTTAATATTTTATGTAAAGCATAAAATATCAGTGTAAGTCCAATTGTTGTGAGGAAATAATTATTTCTAAATAATAAAATTATCAACAATTAGTGGGGGATTAATTAAGTAATTATTGGCTAATTACTTAAGCTTAAAAAAAGAAAAATCCAAAGATAATTATGTAAAACCCCATAATTAGTGGTTTATGGCTAAAATTAACATAAAATGTATTTGCTAATTATTTGGAAAATATGAAGGAAAATTGGTGAGGTTAAGTAATTTTAAGCTCAAAAACAAGTATGAACCAATTGGGAAATTTTGTAAAAAAATTATATAAAAAAAAATATTAAATAATTATTTTATATAATATTAATTAATTATTAATTAAATAAAAACGAAAATAAATAAAATAATAATAAAAAAGGACTGAAAATATCAATATGGATAAGGAGATAAGATTTTTGAAATTTAATAATGATATAAAGGAATATTCTATGGAATATTCTGTGAAAAAGCAAATAGGATAAATGACCACGGATAGAGATTTAATCCTGTCTAGAAAACCATGAACAAGGTTTCGAAGGTCAGAGTATATTAGAGACAAGTATAATTTTATCTCGGAATAAATTTGTCTCGAAGTCATTTCCGTGATCGGTAGAATACTTAGGTAATAAGACGAAATAGGGTAATCTCTGTGAAAAAGGCAGATAGTCACGAATTGGAGTTTGAAGAAAATAAATTATAACTCAACATCTAGGGATGAGTTGATAATTATCTGGACATATTTGGAATCAGTGAATTTTTGTCCAGAGGTTGATGATTTCGGTTCGTTCATGTGGCAACACGTTTTTCCGTAAAACTTCAGCAGGACCAGAGAAGACCAGGAAGGGATCAAGACTTCATTTAGCCCAGGCATTTTTAGTGAGTAAGAAAGGGTCTTCAAAGTTGTGATTCTGAATCTTTGAGATTTTGCAAGATTACGCGATTCGGACACCGATCGGAGACTTTATCGGTAGAAGACTTCTAGAAGGGGGCAAGGTGGCATATTCTAATTGGTGGTTTGACTTTGGGGAAAGGGGGAGCAGGTCGGTTTTGAGGTCTTGTGGCCAAGGGAAAAGCTTCCAAGAAACCCTAATTTGTGTGGATGAGAACAATTCAGAAATTCTGAAAATGCCCCTGCAAAAACTCTATAAATAGCCAAGCATCCTCTTCATATTTTGCACACCAAAAACCACTTGAGAATTTCGAATTGGAGCAGCAAGGAAGAGGGAAGGAGTCTGGGGAATTCTGTAGCGAAGCTCTGAGTAAGTTCTTCGGTACTTAGTCTTAAGTTTAGTAGTTCTTTCAGTAGTTAGAGTAGAAATGCCAGTATAGTCTTTAATCTTCCAAGTATGATTAGATATTATATGTTAGGGGTATTTTAGTCATTAATTTCGAAAATCATGATGGGGTCGGAGTTATGACAAAATTTTGGAAGATTAGAGTCAAAGTAGCGAAGCTCTGGCGAAATTCCGCCGATTAGGGGGTCAAGGGTAAAATGGTCATTTTGATTAAAAATGTCCGTCGTTATGATAGTTCCTTAACAAATACGTTGTTATGTTGATAGGATATCCCTGATTACGTTCTGACCTACTATCGTGCCGTATACCGACAGAAATACCGATTTCCGTCAACGAAGGTACGTTCACGTACTGTAACACTAACTCTGATGGATATAGTATGCAAGTATGATATGTGTGTATTGGTATGATGTAAGTATGGTATGTGTATATGTGGTGTGTTGTTGGGATGCATATTATGTTAGAAAATAACTGTATGCATGCTGGGAGCGATATATCTGTAAGGTTGGGAGCGATACATCTGTAATGCTGGGGGCGATACATCTGTAATGCTGGGAGCGATATATCTGCATGCTGGTAGCGATACATGTGCATTGGTTGGGTGTGGTTTATATGTTGTGTTAATGTTGTTCTGTAACCCATATGTGTGTATGTATACATGAGGTTAACCGTTACCTGAGATCCGGTGCGGATCTCAGCTCTTAACATAGCATCAGGGTCAAGAGGACCGAAGACCGAGGAGAGAGGAAAGCAGCAGGTTCAAGGATCCGACTGAAGACTTTCTAATGTTGTCCTTTACTTTTTGAAAACTCTCGGTTATTGAACCGATCCTGTAATTAGCCTGTGGGCATTATGAATATATATACCAGTTACACTCTTGCTCCGATGCTTTACTCTGATGAAAAAATTTTATACTGCTTTTGGAAAATGGGATGTTACACCTTTTTCCGGGGGACGCCTATGTGAGCAACGTAGTAAAGTCTAAGAACAACTTCTGTTAAAAAAGGGATGTCGTAAGAGAGAACAACTTCTGTTAAAAAAGGGATGTTGTAAGAGACTTACGACGTCCCTTTTTTAAAAGGGATGTGGTAAGATATTTTTTAAAAAAAAAAAATTGCACCGCCCGACAATCTTCTTTCTCGCTTCCCCATGCGTTACGCTTCCCCATGCGTTACGCTTCCCCAAGCATTTGTCCGGCACTTGTTGCACAAAACGGAGCCATATTCTTCATTGATGGAGCTCTCAGACTTAGCCATCTTTGGCCAGCACTTGTTGCATATAGACACCAAGAAATCAAATCAACAATGAAGCATTAATGCTCAGATCATCGGAAGATCGTTCAAAGTAAGGGGCAAATTAAAAAACCAAAATACAGCAGAGAGATCGAGAACGTTATCGATTTGAAGAATATTAGAACTTAAAAGAAGAACTGATTGAGCATGTGCAAAAAGAATCATAAGAGAACCCAGAGAAACAAAAAACCAAAATAAAATGATATGAAGGAAGATATTCATAAAACAGGGATTACCAGAAGTAGATATTGAACCTGCTACTGTTGTTGCAACCTTGAGTTCCTTAACTATCTTCTTCCGCTAGAGTTTGACTATCTTACCTTCCTGAGATTTCGTTCAAAAGAATAGAAATAAGAGGAAAAAAAGCCACTGGGCATACCTTCACTTAACCTCACATTCTCTTTTACTCACTTGTTCGTGCTAACCAACCAAACTCGTTTTCCATATAAACACACACACACAGACAAACACACACACAAATCAACGATGAAGCATTAATGCTCAACGTTCAATGAAAGTGAAAAAAATAAATAAATAAATCAGAGCGTGAGAAACTTATCGGTTTGAAGAACATAAGAGCTTAAAGAAGAATTGCTAGAAATCGCACAAAAATAATCTGAAGAGAAGACAGAGAAACAGAAAACTCAAGCATAGAGGCAATTGGAAAGAAGATGTTCAGAAACCAGAATCAAATGAAAAAAAATGCTGCAGATGATATCTCTGATTTTGGATGATGTTGGGAAGACAACGGTGAAACTAGAGAAAAATGAATGAACCGACTGTCTCTTGCAAGGATCTTCAAAATCTGGCTATCTTAGAGAAGCTTCAGTCAATTTTGCAGATTGTATAGCACAAACTTGACACTAAAGACGTCTCACAAATTCTGGCTATCCCTTGCAAGTGTCGAGGACATCTCGCATATCACAACAATGTACTAGACGCTGGTCCCAAGGTCCATAGATTGTATAGCTCAACCTCGTCTGGTATTAGATCTGGACTTGTTCTCCCTCCTTCGAAATCCAATTTAAGATCTGCAACTGTTCTCCCTCCTTTGAAATCCACTTTTAAATTTGCAACAGAACACAACGATTGCGGCTACAAAAATTGCGGCTACACAACATAATTACAAAAATGCCGCCGCCTTTATTTTTTACTTCTCTTTTTTAAAAACGAACGTTTTTTAGGGAAGTAAAATCCATTTCTTATAGTACTGTGGGCCTTATGTGTAACATCCCATTTTTCAAAAGCAGTATAAATTTTTTTCATCAGAGTAGAGCATCGGAGCAAGAGTGTAACTGATATATATATTCAAAATGCCCACAGGCTAATTACAGAAGCGGTTCAATAACCGAGAGTTTTCAAAAGTAAAGGACAACAACGGAAAGTCTTCAACCGGATCTTTGAACTAGCTGCTTTCCTCTGTCCTCGGTCCTCGGTCCTTCTGACCCTGATGCTATGTTAAGAGCTGAGGTCCGCACCGGACCTCAGGTAACGATTAACCTCACATTCACATATACAGCATATAGACCACAGTCATTCACCATAATAACAATATAACAGATGTATCACACGGAGTGCATGTAGATGTACCACACGGAGTGTATATAGATGTACCACACGGAGTGCATATAGATGTGTCACACGGAGTGCATGTAAATGTATCACACGGAGTGCATGTATCCAAAAGCACATAACAATACTCACAACATATCAACAGACCATCAACCACATATACGCATACAATACTCATACTACACACATGCATACAGTAAACATCAGAGTTAGTGTTACAGTACGCGAACGTACCTTCGTTGACGTTATACGGTGTTTCTGGCGGAATACGGTATGACAGTAGGCCAGAATGTAATCAGGGATATCCTATAATGACAATATCGCATTTATTAGTAACCTGTCATTATGACGGACATTTTAGTCATAAATGACCATTTTACCCCTGACCCCCTAATCGGTGGAATTTCGCCAACACTTCGTTACTTTGACTCTAATCTTCCAAAATTTTGACATAACTCCTACTCCAACATATTTTCCAAAATAAATATCATATTTAATCCTAAAACATGATATCTAAAACATACTGGAAGATTAAAGATCAAAACAACTTCTACCCTAGAACTTCAAGAACTACCGAACTAAAGACTAGAACCGAAAAACTTACCCGTTGAAGAACTTCACTACAACTTTCCCCAGAGCTCCTCTATCTAACTTCTCTATTCCCTCTTGAAATTTTGAAATAGGCAAGATGGTTTTGGTGTGAGAAATGAAGTGAGGATGGTGGCCTATTTATAGAAGAAAAATGGGCCAACTTAGGTAATTTTCTCCAAAACTTTCCTTCAATTTAAACCACAAATTCTAGGGTTTGGGAGATGGAAAATTCTCCACCATGCAGCCCCTTTGGCCGACCTCCATGCCCCATAAGTCAACAAAAAGTTTTCATCTTGATGATGACAAACTTGCTTTATGGGGTTTTACTCGATAAAATTCCCCGATCGGTGCTCGAATCGCGTAATCTTGTAAAATCTTAGAAAACCGGCAACATAGCCCTGAAGGTCTAATCTTCCTCTTTAGAAATGTCTGGGTCAACTCAATTTTTGATCCATTTCAGGGAATTTCCTATGCTGCAGAAGATTTTCGGATAAACGTCTTCGGTTACGGAAATCGCTTCGGGTAACGTCAACTTCTGGACAAAATTACACCGAATCATAATATGTCCAGTTGTTAGCAACCTAAACCAAGGATTTTGAGTTAGGATTTATTTTCTATTGGTTTTCATTTCCTCAACTGCTCCCTTTTCTTTTTCGTCTTATTCCCTTATCGTTCGATCGGTTTCGGAAATGGCTTCGGAGACAGCCCACTCCGGGATAAAATTACACTCGTCCATAATATACTCTGACCTTAGAAACCTAGTTCATGGTTTTCTAGATAGGATTTAATCTCTATCGGTGGTCATTTATCCTATTTGCTTTTTCACAAATATCCTTCTACTTTTCCAACAACTTCTTCATTAAGTTTCCTATTTAATTTGTTCAATTTCCCTTCCAATTTCTTTTCTTTATTTTTGAAAATGATGGCCATTTCTTGGCCAAGGAATTTGCTTTTTCATTTGCCAAATATCCTATGGCTTTATGTTCTTATTGGCTTAGGGTTCTTGTTTGACTTACCAACTAAGTTTTCTAATTCTTCCTTCTTCTTTATTCATTCAATATTTCTCTCATTTTTTTCAAAAATACAAGGCATCTTTTTGACAAAAGATGTTGTTCCCACTTGACCAAATATTCTATGCTCAAAGTACTCCTATTGGTTGTGCTTTTTATTTGACTTTTCAACTACTTCCTTGCTAAGTTTTCTACAAAACTTTACACCTCATTAATTCAACATTTTTCCTTCTTCATTTCCCTTTCTAATTTTCGAAATAAGGCTCCTTCCTAGCTAAGTAATGTTGCATCCACTTGCACAAAATATCCCTTTCAATTGCTAGGTTCACATATGGCCACATCACTCTTCTCTTTTACTCTACACACATAATTCTTTTAACAATTTTCCTTTATTTTCTTCTTATAATTTCGACTAGCATTCTTCAAAAAAATATGTTGACTTTTCAACCTTGCTTAATCACCTAGATTATGCCTTAATTATCTTACTTAATAATTCTTCCATTGGCTAATTAAATTCTTAGGTTTTTACCTTATTCATTTTCTAAATAATTAGCCAATAATTATTTATTTAATCCCTTACTAATTGTTGACAATTTTCTTAATTAGGATTAATTATTAACTCACAACTATTTTACTGATATTGGTATTTTATGCTCCACATAAAATATTAAAAATCATGGGGTCAATTATGGCCCCACAATACTTTTTGATTTTTCCCTCATCATTTTTCAAGGGAAATAATCCCAAAAATTCTCTAAATTAGAGACAACATACTTTCTAATTTTTTAATAATTATTTCGCTGCCCTTTAGAATTTATCATAATATTTTTAGACCATTTTATACCTCACAAGGGTATTTTCGTAATTTTGGCACTATTATTTCTTCTAATTTTCAAGAGATTTTTCCCTACAAATTTGACACCACATATTCACCTATTTCCAATAGGTATAATTTACTAAACTATGATGCTCATCATAGGTCAGATTTTAGGGTATTACATTATGTGGCGCTTGCTTGAATAAGCTCCACATAAAGTGTGTTTTTTTTTTTAATAATTGATGTAGCAGTTGTGGCACTTGCTGAAGGAAGTGCCATAACTTCTACTCACTTTGTGTCGCGTCGTACAAAGTAATCAGAAACCCTTCTTCATCAACCATAACTCTTTTTCCCAATTGCCCTCTCGATCCCCTTATCCTCTTGGTCTCCACATTTCCTCCTCCTCCTTTATTTGTCACTTACATCGTTTGTTCCCACTTCTCACATTTCCCTCCTCCTCCTCTTTTCTTCACTCATCACCGTCCCCACTTCCTCCTCACTCCTTTGGTCTCATTTCTTCACCAAACAAACCCCACTCCTCCTCCCTCCACATTTACTAGTCCCATTTCCTCCTTCTTATAGCTTCAATTCATTTTGTAAGTACGTACCACTCACTTTCCTTTTTTCTTTTTTAATATTTTAAATCTACAACACATTGTCTTCTTAACCACCCTTTTTCTTTTTTGTTTTGTTTTATTTTTAAGGATGCCTGCAACTGTCTTTATTTTTTTCCTTTATTGAATTTTTTTCTAGGTGATATTGTGCTTGAAGTTTCAGCTCACTCTATTCAAGCTTCCAATACACTATAAGTTTTTTTAATTTTTGAGCTTACAAATCTAATTTTATTAGTAGTTAATAGTTTAATTTTCTCAATGTCTTTTATATTTAATTTATCATGAAATCTGAAAAAAATCATCGTCATTTTTATATGCAGAAAGAAAAGAGATAAAATTAAATGTACTTCCTACCATGACATACGAGGCAAAGCAAATTCTTTGCTCTACAACTGGTATGGGTTATGAGAAGATACATATATGCCCTAGCGATTGCATATTATTTCGGCATCACTATGTAACGTTAGAGAAGTGCCTTAAATGCAATGCAACTTGATATGGGAAAAAGAAAGGAAAAATTCCTTTAAAGGTCCTATGGTATTTTCCCATTATTCTGATATTCAAGCGATTGTACAGTAATGCAAAGATTCCTAAACAGTTGACATGGGCATGTAGATGAAAGGATTGAAGACACGAAGTTTAGGCACCCGGCAGATGCTCCTCAATCGAAAACAATTGATCATGAGTACCCTAACTTTACGAATGAAGTAACGAACCTACACCTTGTACTCTCAACTGATGGAATCAATCTACATGGTGTTCAGAGTAGTACACATAGCACATTGTAATACCCTAAAAATCCCATTTATGATAAGTATCATAATTTGGTGAATAATACCTATTGGAAATAGGTGAATATATGGTCTCAAATATTGAGTTATAAGTATAGTATTTCTTAAGGAAAAATCTTTTGAAAACTAGGAAAGTATTCATAAAGTATTAAAATTAGAGAGTATTCGGAAAGTATTCCGAAAGTATTTAAAACTAGAGAGTATTGAAGAGTATGTGAAGGTATACAGAAAGTATTAGTATAATGTTTTGAAAACAAATATCATGATATTTTGAGGGATGACCGACATGGTTGAGTGTGTGAGTGGGTTTGTGTGCAAAAGTATTGTGAAAGTATTTTAGAAAGTATTTTGAAAGTATTAAGAAAGGTTGTAGATATTTTAGAAGAAAAGGAATATTCTATGGAATATTCTGTGAAAAAGCAAACAGGATAAATGAGAACCAATAGAAAATAAATCCTAACTCAAAATCCTTGAATTAGGTTGCTAACAACTGGACATATTATGATTCAGTGTAATTTTGTCCCGAGTTGGACATTACCCGAAACGATTTTCGTAACCGAAGCGTTTATCCGAAAATGTTCGGCAGGCAATGGAATGCCCTGAATAGGATCAAAAATTTAGTTAACCAAGATATTCCCAAAGAGGAAGAATAGACCGTCAGGGCTATGTTCTTGGATTTCTGAGATTCTCCAAGATTACGCGATTAGAACACCGAACAGAGACTTTATCGGTAGGACAACTTCTTGAACAAGTAGATGACATCACCTAGGTGACATAATCTTTTGAAGCATGACATGGGGGATGACGGTTTGTGGTGGAAAATGGAGGAGCAACCATGTTTGCTAAGTTTGCAAAATGAATGGTTTAGATTTAAAGTGGAAAAAAGACCATTTTGCCCTCACAAATGTCTATAAATAGCCTCTTCCCATTTCACTTCAACTCACACCAATTCCTCTTAGATTTCGAAATAGAGAGAGGATTTAGAGAGAAGGAAGCTCTAGAGAAAGTTGTAGAGAAGTTCTTCAAGGGTAAGTTCTTCGGTTCTAGTCTTTAGTTCGGTAATTCTTGAAGTTCTAGGGTAGTTGTTGTTTGATCTTTAATCTTCCAGTATATTTTAGATATCATGTTTTAGGATTAAATATGATATTTATTTTGGAAAATATGTTGGAGTAGGAGATATGTCAAAATTTTGGAAGATTAGAGTCAAAGTAACGAAGTGCTGGCGAAATTCCGCTGATTAGGGGGGGTCAGGGGTAAAATGGTCATTATGACTAAAATGTCCGTCGTAATGATAGGTCCTTAACAAATACGTTGTTATCTTGATAGGATATCCCTGATTACGTTCTGATTACGTTCTGACCAACCGTCGTTCAGAAATACCGTATAACGTCAACGAAGGTACGTTCGCGTACTGTAACACTAACTCTGATGTTTATTGTATGCATATATGTATTTTGTCTGTACTCCGATTGTACTATTGTCTGTCATCCGATTGTACTATTGTCTGTCATCCGATTGTACTATTTCCTGTCATTCGACTGTATTACTGTCTGTCATGTCTTACATCCGACTGTATTATTGTCCGTTGTGCCTTAACTTTACATCCGACCTGTATTGTTATTGCCGTTCATATCTAATCATGTACATTTACTCACTGTGCCTTAACCTTACATCCGACTTGTATTGTTATTGCCATACATATCTGATATGTATACCCTATGTCTGACCGTAGTATATGTTGCCAAAATTCCGTGAATATCCGTAATGCATATATGATGTAGTTAACCGTTACCTGGGGTTTGATGCATGGACCTCAGCTCTTAACTTAGCTTCAGGGTCGGAAGGACCGAGGACCGAGGATAGAGGCAAGCAGGTCGCATAGAAGACCCGGCTGAAGACTTCTTTCTGTTGTTATGTACTTTTGAAACACTCTTGTACCCATTTATTTAAACAGCAAGACATGCTACCATGGGTATTTTGAATATATATATCAGTTACACTCTTGCTCCGATGCTCTACTCTGATGAAAAAATTTTATACTGCTTTTGAAAAACGAGATGTCACATTTTTGGTATCAGAAAGCGATAGTCTGCATGAATTTAACTATGTTATGACGGACATTTTGGTGACGAAGGCAAGGCTAGTCTACGTGGGTGTGCCAATCAGTCGCCGTGAACTCGGTGAGGCCCCCATGGTAGACACTTACCTGGCCATTCTGTTCGGTTAACGGATTTAGGTTCTAAGCCTTTTTCAAAAATTTGGAGCATGTTTTGAAAATGAGTACTGATATAAGCCAAGGTCGGTGTACCACCTCATTTCGGTGTACCAATTTGAACTGGTATACCATTCTGAACCGGTGAACCACTTTCTGTCGGTACATCAATTCTGATAATCCTGATAACCCTGATATCAGTCTCTGATAACCCTGATATCAGTCTCGGACAAGTCTGTAACTCTGATATCAGTCTCTGAAAACTCTGATATCTCTGAAAACTTTGATATCTCTGATAACTCTGATGTCTATGATATTTCTGATAACTCTGATAATCGTCAGTTTGAACTGGACGGTAATTCTATCCTAGTACAGAGCTTGTATGTAGAGCTGGGTCACGCTGGATGAAACTCCGAGACCAACAAAGATAAATACATGCAGTATTTGACTCATGTAGCGAAACTCCCGATACGTGTTTCCGTACCTGTTTCTAGGAAGAACGAACCAACGAAATTCTTAACGATGGACATGTTGCGAGTGTCTATTCGTTAGTAGTGTAAATATGAAGTGCGATAGAAATTGTGAAATGATCATCGTTGTACTCCTTGTATAACTAACATTTCAGAATGAGATGCAGGAGATGAGACAAACTCTACAGGACCAGAGAGCTCTTATTGATGCACTTCTGGAAAGACAGAACAGGCAAGATCGAGAAGCAGAGAGACAATTGCAAGAACGGCAATGAGAGGAAGACATAATGATGAAGATGAAGAAAATGAGCAGAATGATGAGCACGATGAGGAAGCTGAGGGATCTGAAAGGTCCCAGTTGTTAGTTATGCTTAGTTTTGATGATGACAAATATGCTTATCAATATTAAGAAGTTTACATACTACATTGATCTTCTACCTTGACTAATTCTTATATTTAATGTAGATGTAATATTGATATGAAGTTCAGATGATGAAGAATGATCTGCGCTTTACTTCAGTTCAATTCTCGAGAATCTCATCCAATTCTTCAGAATGCATTCTGCTACAGTGATTTCCACCAAGAATCCCGTCAATTCTCGAGAATCACCAGCAATTCTCGAGAATGAAGCTACTATGTTCAGCTCTGTTCCACGTTCAGCTTAGGCGACCTCCGGTAATTCAAGGATATCTCTCAAACCAGAGATCAGATTGAGGTGAAACCAATTTTGTTGGAAACTAGACTTCCAACACGTCATTTTCACACAAGATTCAAGTCTAAAGTATATCATATGAGAGAGATATGAAATATTGAAGATGACAGTGGAATCACCATCACACTGCTGACCAAGCCTTAATATTTTGAGTGTAACACATAAACTACGAATCCAATTGAACTAAAACCAGTGGCATATGAAATTCGACATCAAGAGATTTCCAGGGATATATAACTGGAAAAATTCAGAGTTCAGATCATGGAGATATGGCCCTCGACAATTGATGGTCTGTTCAAATATGCTGCAGAAACGTTGGTTGATGATAAGGGACGAACTACAAAGAGTTTGGAGCTGATTGTTATTGCATTGGAAATAAGGATTTAAAGAGTTGAAGTATTTGAATCAGAATCAACTTGTTTGCATCTCCATAAGAAATTGATTTTCGAGGATATGACAGTGATTCTCGAGAATGGATATCAATTCTCGAGAATGTGCCTACGGAGTATGTTTTCTGTAATATCCCAATTTGAGGTGTTACACTTTCAATATCTATCTTCTTCCATCAAAATAATTCTCAAGAATGGATAACTGATTCTCAAGAGTGAAGGGTGATCAACATGTTGAAATAACATCAAGAACGACAGAAGCAAAAACTGACAGAAGGAAGAACACAGTGATATAGCGAGGTTGAAGCAGTTGTTGGAGCAAGAAAGCAATGGCTAATTGATGAAATCAAGAATGAAGGGATTCAGCCGAGCATACGATGGAATGATATTGATTCTTGAGTATTAGCGGAATCAGCTTATATCAGATTCAAACATCAGAGTTCAACAGCTTCGAATTCTCGATAATAGGATAGGATTCTCGAGTATCAGCAGCATCCTTGCATATCAGATTTGTTCAGCGTATGATTCTCGAGAATACTCCAGTTTCTCGAGTATGCTCTTAACTGTTCAGTTTACGAACTTCATTCACCGCCTGATTCTCAAGAATGGAGGTTCATTCTCAAGAATGCCTTTGGTCAGAATATCTCACTTAATGCTGATTCTCGAGAATGGCATTGAATTCTCGAGAATGCCCTTGTCAAAATTCATGCTCTGTTTTCTGCATCTACTGATTCTCGAGTATAAGTTTGGATTCTTGAGAATGCCTTGACAGGTCAACTTATATGCTTTCTGGAAAACTAACTAATTCTCGAGTATCAAATTTGATTCCCGAGAATCAACGAGGATTCATTCTATTTCCTTCTGTCAATTCTCGAGAAGACCAAGAGATTCTCGAGAATGTTTATCCCAGATTATCACGAGTGCACGAATGATTCTATTAATCAATGGGTCATCTCATAATTATTAGAAAACATCTTTAAACTCATTTGTATCACATTTAACTATTCCCTTGATTGAGTTTCAGATGATTAAGCAGGTATTTGAAATATGCTGAGGTGTGAAGCACCGAGAGACAGAACCCGACAGCGATGTACCTGACACGAAGAAGCCGACCCATGCTGCAAAAGTATTTTATTAATATTCTAAGTCATTCTCATCGGACACCTCGTGGATAGCAATGAAGTGAGCAAAAGAAGACCCAACTATCCCAACATTCGATCATGGTTTGGCAGAAGACGCGGAGCTCTGTAAACTGAATGCTTCGTCTGTCCAACGGCTATATCACAACGGATTATTCAAGCTTCACCAACGGCTATGGCTTCCACCGAGATCAAATCTTAAATGCATCTCCAACGGTCACCTAGTCTCAATCAGTATAAATAGATGAAGATTTGAAGTCTGCAAGAGGAGAAGACATAGTATAGAATACGCATACAGAGAGCTTAGCCTTATACTGCTTATTATCTTCTGTCAGTATCTTTGATACATAGAGCTTCAGTGTTTATCACATATCTACTCAGTGAGGAGTTTTGTTATCATTTGATTATCTGTAAATCTTAAGGTTGTGGAACCTTAAGTAAGGGAGTTCAATTACAACTTGTAAGGGGGAGTGAGTCCGAGTGAAGGATCATCTTGCAGAGTGTGTAATTGTGATTGTAAAGTCCCGGAGTGTTTCTAGGCAAGAGTAAAGTCCCGGAGTGTTTCTGGGCAAGTGTAAAATCTTGGAGTGTTTCTGGGTGAGTAAAATCCCAGAGTGTTTCTGGGTAAGATAGTGAAATCCCGGAGTGTTTCTGGGGACTGGACGTAGGTCAAGATTTGGACCGAACCAGTATAAATTCTCTGTGTCAATCTCCTCTCCTCTATCTCTACTTTTCCTTGTTTTACATCTGTTGAGTGGGTGTTCTTTAGCAATCAGCGAAAGGTTCTTGAGCAATCAGCGAAAGAATTCTATAATCACCTATTCACCCCCCTCTAGGTGATATTCCACCTTCATTTGGTATCAGAGCACAGGTTTCTCAGTTGGGCTTAACATCCCGAGATAATGATCATGGAAGGAATATTACCTGAAGGTGCCTTAATCAACAGACCACCTGGCTTCAACGGCGAACATTATTCGTTTTGGAAAGCAAAGTTCAAAGTATTCGTGTTAGCCACCGAGTATGGTCTCTGGCAAGTAATAGAGAATGGAGATTATGTTCCCACGAAAATAGTAGGAGGAAATAACGTTCCAAAGACTGAAGGAGAGTTCAACGAGGATGACAGAAGGAAAATAACTCTTAACAGCAAAGCCATCTTGATGCTCCAGAGTGCTCTTAGTTAAAAGGAGTATTTTCGCATCTGCAATCTATCTACTGCCAAGGAGATGTGGAAAGTCTTAGAAATTGCATACGAAGGAACCTCCAGCATAGAAGAAGAAGAAGAAACTGCAAATATCTGTTTAATTGCAGAAGAAGAGCAATCAGAAAACGAAGAAGAGGTATCTGATTCTGAACCTTCTTATGATGAATTTTTTTCTGAGTACAATGAATTGCATTCTAAATTTAAAAGAATGGTGAAAGAACTTATTGCTTCCAGAAAGAAAATCAAATTGCTGGAACACCAAGTTAAAAATTTACCTCCAGTTTCAGTTTGTGAAAATACAGTTTGCGAAAAATGCCCTGATCTTGAAAAGAAAAACTCCTACCTCACGAAAGCACTTGAGAAGTTCACTAAAGGTAGTGAAATGCTCAATGTCATTTTGAAAGCTCAAAGATTTACAAATGACCGATCAGGCATAGGATATAACCCTGCTTTTGACAAAAAGAAAGGGAAAAAGAAAACTGGTGAAAAATCTTATTTGAACTATTTTCAGAAATCAGTTCATAATTCAAATCCATTTGCTCATTGTAATTACTGTAACCGAAAGGGACACAGTACCTCATCCTGTTTTCATAAGAAAGATAGAAGAGATAAGCCTGTTGGTAATTATCAATGGGTACCAAAGGGAACTTATGTTTTCCCTAAGGCTCGAACTAACAGTGAAGGACCCAAGTATAAGAGGGTACCAGAATGTCCATCTTCTATTTTGTGCGTGCAGACTGTTTCCAAAAAGGATAGAAATAAGAGTAAAGAGAAGATGAAGAATCAAAGATTTTATTATGAATCGAAGAAGAGATCCTCTCAAGTGCCAAGCAGAAGACTCATGAAGTCTATACCCTTCGAGAGAACTTTGCAGAAACCCATCGAAAGACATAAGAGGCAGTGGGTAAGCAAAGTCGATCCTCCAAGTACCTAAGGTAAAGGTATACAATGGTAAAACCTCCTATGCTATAATCAGTAATATTTATTGAGGTTTTATACTTTGATATTATGAATGAGCATTGAAAACTATTTTGAAATCATTTTGTTATCCCTTAAAATTCCGTTCGACATACTGATGCATTCTGATATATTCTCCCACATGTTGACTTCCATTGTTTTTTAGAGAGCACTGTTTTTCTAAAGATATTTCAAAAATGAGTTTTTAATATCTTCAAAATCTCAATTTCATAATACAGTATCATGATTCGAAAGAATATTTGAAATTTGAAACTATTTACATGTTTCATTATTATTTTTGAAGATTCAATCTCATTCGTGGTTTGCATAAGATTCATATCAATGACATACTTTCCTACATAAGCGTATCTACAAATTGTCATTAAGAAATAACTTTCTTGGTATCATTTGTTCATTGACCTATATATGCAGTATCATGAATAAATTGGATACTATTATTGGTGATTGTGTTATACTCTTTGCCCAAATATCATATGATTTGTTTCTGTAAGAACATAAGAGTTGTCTTGACTAATCTTGTGTGGACTCAAGAATCATTGGGTACCAAAGAGCATACACATATATATTTGATTTTTGTAGGATGTTCTGCGACTAGAAAGCAGAGGCTTACATCGTATACTAATTCTCAAGAATGATTTCAACATTCTCGAGAATTGAAGAAATTAGCTTTCGGTCACACTAAGCATTCTCCAGAATTGAAGGCAATTCTCGATAATTATCGGGAATTCAGATTTTGCAGGATGTTACTGTTCATATTAATAATAGCATTCTCGAGAATTGGAAACCATTCTCGAGAATGGACGCTGGCAGATTTTTGCAGGTATTGTGGTCAAAGGCGAATTCTCGAAAATCATAACAAATTCTCGAGAACTGTAGAACAAAAAGAAGTGGAAGTCTTCATCAGTTCCCGAGTATCTGCAATGCATTCCCGAGTATCATTCACTGCCAACCACGAAAATTCATGTTGATCTCACCAATCAATTCCTTCCTCGAAAAGACTTCAAGTGTTCACAATACATACTTGAATTGAGGTATCTTAGCATTAACTTCACCTTATGTATCATTTATCTAAGTGTGTTGCATGTGCTTGAGCTACCGTTGGTTGTCCTTCATTGAGCTTGAAACTCGTCATTGTCCATCAATGGTTCGTCGGAGGGAGGTGGCTGTTATCTAATCTGTGGCTTCTTGAGTTGTGTGGTGTCAAGACTGAGGTTCTTACAGAGAATAAGCTAAAAACACAACATTCTCGAGAACCAACTTAGAATTCTCGAGAATCACCATCACACCACTTTTCACTGGAAATTTGTTTTAATTCTCAAGAATCACCAATTGTTAGACTTGAATATCACCCAAGAGGGGGGGTGAATTGGGTGTCGGATAAAATTTTTGAAAACTTAGAAAATCTTATCGCAACTTACTAAAGGGGGTTTGAATGACAGTAATGATTTATAAAACAATAAACAATCATTCAAACATATATGCTGGGAATATAAGAGATAAGGGAAGAGAATATGCAAACAGAGATTTATACTGGTTCGGCCAATCTTGACCTACGTCCAGTCCTCAAGCTCCACTTGAGATTTTCAATCCACTATCTCCTTGTTTAGCTGGGCACAAGAGAAAAGCCTTTACAATCCCATAAGTTCACCCAGGCACTTGTGAAGCCAAATCTCTCACTGAGATACTCCCTTCAATTAGTTACACTCTGTACTCGAAGACACTCCCCCTTACAAGTGTAAACTGATAACCCAATCTCCAAGTCCCGCGACTTTAGATTCTTAAATGATTTAATAATCAGAAATGATCTCTCTAACAGAGAAGATGAATAAACACTGAAGTACATAATCGATTATCTCACTCTCTAATGTAAACTATATAGACATTGAGAAACAGAGAGGTGTATGTGTATCAGAGTATTGACATTTTGAAGATGTAAGCTCGTGTCTCTCTTGAAGTTTGAATGCTTGTTCTTTTATAGCTAACCAATAGCATTCGACTGTTAGAGCAATTCTTCAGATGAGCTTCTTAGAATATTACCATTGTTACTTGCTCTAAGTTACCGTTGGAGTTCTGACGTAATCATTCGCTTTTTGATAATCTAATGTTAATCCTTAGTTTGATCATCTGAAACTTGCTAACAAACATGATTAATAGTATTGAGAAGTATAGCAAGTAGAAATCAATTGATAAGAGAGATTTATGAATTCTCGGAGACGGTGATTTTGAAAGCAGTGATGATCTGGCTCGAGCATGATTAATAATATGCTCGGGCAACCAAGGTGAAAATACGTTATAAGTGGAGATCATCGGTGTATGCTCGGGCAAGCTTCTCTTGGTGCATTTCAAGGAAATGATTTCTATCGTTGATGCTCGAGTAAGATAGACTTCATGCTCGGGCATCATTCGTCAATGCTTGAGCATCCCAGATATGTTGCTTGGGAATTGTTGAGGCAGAGAGGAGTAAGAGCTTCGAAACATGCTTGAATAATGATTAGTGTTATGTTTAAACATCATTCAAATATCATATAAGGGATTAGAGCATAACCCATGAGAATTCACTTTGAAATTCGTATCGGTTTCTGAAGCAGAGGGTATTCCTGCTCGGGCATTGTTCAATTTTACTCGGGCAATGTTCAAGGGAATATGAATGAAATTGAAGGCACTCAGATATACTCGGGCATATCAGAAGTTTTGCTCGAGCAACCTGCTCGGGCACCCATAAGCTTTACTCGGGCAATCTGGATTTGAAAGCATAAGGCAATTTCTTAGAACGATATTACTCGGGCAAGACACTTACTATGCTTGGGCATGGGATCACTCATGCTCGGGCATGGTGATAGAGATGCTCGGGAAGTTGATGAACATAGACCATATGACTATAGAATGCCAAGCTTGCTCGGATATGAATTTATATCTGCTCGAGCATACTGCTCGGGCAAGATAATATCTTACTCGGACATACTTCATTCAGAGAGCGAGTTGAGGCAGAGGCACGACTTTGCTTGGGCAACCTTTTACCCTTGCTCGAGCATGTTACTCGGGCAAGCGAGAAAGTATGCTCGGGCAAGTTTCTCTTATCAAGAGTGAATAAGCATAATACTCTTCAGTACAAGGCTCAACTTCCATACTTTCAGGAAACAAGAATATTGACACCAGAATCGTCAATTTCCAATGAGTTTCAAGTCTTCGATATAGCTTCAATTTTGGCAAACCACCCATGCTCATAAAGCTATTCAAGTCTTCTTTTCAATACAAGAAGAATCAGCTCCAAACTCGTTCTATTTCGTTTATTATCATCAGGTGATTGGAGGTTGTCTTTGACCAACGTTTTTTGCAACATTCTGAACTGACCGTCCACTTTCGAGGGCCATATATCCCAGGTTTAAACTCCGTTTTGGTTGTTTCAACTCTTTATGGAAATCCATTCGAGTCTACTTTCATTTGCCTCCGATTTCAGCTCAATTGGATTTGTAATGTGTGAGATACACTGAAATTACCGAAGCTGGTTATGGATTGTGACGTTGATTTCACTGTCATCTTCAACAATTCTTAGCTCTCTCATAGACCTCCTTTTGGATTTAATCTTATGTCAAAATGACGCATTGGAAATCTAGTTTCCAACAAAATTGGTTTCACCTCAATCGGACTTCTGGTTGGAGAGATATCATCAAAATACCAGAGGTCACCTGAAACAGAGCTGAACAGAGTAGCTGAAACACGACCTTGCTCGAGCAACATTATTCTCTGCTCGAGCATGCTGCTCGGGCAGGCATTTTTATGCTCGAGCAACACCGTATTTTTGCGAGAAAAGTGGCTAGAAGTGTACCTTGCTTGAGCATGACTTTGGTGTGCTCGAGCATGACTTCAGGAATGCAATTGTAGCTTATTTTAACCCCGATTTGAGTCATTCCAACTTCCATTTGATCGTGGAGACTTCTAGAATCAATCTAAAACATTGTATAATGACTTTCTCATTTCATTTAACAAGTTCTTCTTTCTTTCTTCTTCTCTTGATCATTCGCCATAATTTAACTCTTTCTTTCTTCTCTTCTCTTCTTCTTCTCTTCTCTTATCTTCATCGTTCTTCATAATTTAATTTGAACTAATCATTCTTTGTGAGTTCTTCTTTCTTCAATATTTCCTCGTCTTCTTGATTATTCCCAAAATACTTTGATAACTTCTTGCTTCCTTGACACTTTCTGTAATTTCTTCTTTATGTAATCTTTTATCTCCTTCTTGATTAATCTCTATAATTCTTCTTGAACTAATCTACATTAAATACATAGTAGTTAGTCAATGTAGGAGATAAATATATTATACAATTTTTTGCTTTTAATAATGACATCTATATAAGACATCATCAAAACTAATCATATCTAACACCAATAACTCTCGAGAATGATTGGAGATCATTTCGGCGATCCATCTCCCAACCAGGTCAAAGCATCATTTCAAAACGTGGTTTATTCAATGCTTTCCTTTTCTATGTACATCATTAAATCAAAAAGGATTCTATTTCAATGAGATTGGTAAAGATGTGTGCATACTGTGTGCCTCGTTTATTCGCTGTGCTTTATCTTCATTAAACATTGACATCACATTATAATTTTATATCATTAAAAGGAAATTTATATTTTGAGTCATGTATTCATTAAGGGAGAGCTTCACATTCACATATGTTTTATATCTTAAAAGCTCATCTCCCCTATTTGAAGAAAATCATTTCTAAATTTGCTCATCTGTATTCACTATATTTTATTAGTTTTGATTATGATTAATTTGATATTTAAAAATATCTTATATTTTCCTTTCGTTATCATTATTTGAAAATATCATTTGGAAAGGAATATTTTGATATCTGCTTGCACTAATAATTATCTCTTGTAAGGAAGTTGTACAATTATGACAGGAGAACTCTGTGTGTGCAAGAACTTTCCTAAATGCTCTACAAGGAGACACCATTACATTAAGGGAAGATGTTTTGACGCTTAAGCTGAGACATGCTTCAACAGAGTCGGTGAAAAATTTCTTGGAACTAGCTAAACTATGCTCCAGAAAGGAATAGAGCCTACGACTACTTCATCTCAACCATTGGGATTTAACCAAATTGCAAACAACAAGAAAATAGACTTCACAGATAGTTCATCAATTTGTAAAACCAACATGAGCATTTCTAATCTCTATCTTTTTTATTCACTGAATATCTTGCACATGATTAGCATCAATTTGTTTTAATTATGAAGGAT
Source organism: Acacia pycnantha (assembly GCA_025563575.1). Classification (NCBI taxonomy): domain Eukaryota; kingdom Viridiplantae; phylum Streptophyta; class Magnoliopsida; order Fabales; family Fabaceae; genus Acacia; species Acacia pycnantha. The sequence goes on along the minus strand of JAMWYP010000570.1, from coordinate 233,985 downwards.
TTATTGAAAATCAAAATACTTTCAAAAAGGGGGAGAGCAAATTATTTTCTTGACATATGATTAAAGACAGAGCAATTTCTAACTAATTTTCATATTTACCTCTCCACAACTATTTTTTTTCTCCACTTTAATCTTTTTGCTAATGACAAATAAGGGGGAGAGAAAGGCAAGAAAAATATGTTGAGCCTAATGTATTTTCATATTCATACATATTTTTCTTAGAGTATTTGCCATCATCAAAAAGGGGGAGAATGTTAGTTATGCTTAGTTTTGATGATGACAAATATGCTTATCAATATTAAGAAGTTTACATACTACATTGATCTTCTACCTTTACTAATTCTTATATTTAATGTAGATGTAATATTGATATGAAGTTCAGATGATGAAGAATGATCATGGAAGTTGAAAGGAGTTAAAACGAGGTTCTGGACTGACAATTCTCGAGAATGACCTTCAATTCTCGAGAATTCACCTTGCTACAGTGATCTGCGCTTTACTTCAGTTCAATTCTTGAGAATCTCATCCAATTCTCGAGAATGCATTCTGCTACAGTGATTTCCACCAAGAATCCCGTCAATTCTCGAGAATCATCAGCAATTCTCGAGAATGAAGCTACTCTGTTCAGCTCTGTTCCACGTTCAGCTCAGGCGACCTCCGGTAATTCAAGGATATCTCTCAAACCAGAGATCGGATTGAGGTGAAACAAATTTTTTTGGAAACTAGACTTCCAACACGTCATTTTCACACAAGATTAAAGTCTAAAGGATATCAGATGTGAGAGATATGAAATATTGAAGATGACAGTGGAATCACCGTCACACTGCTGACCAAGCCTTAATATTTTGAGTGTAACTCATAAAATACGAATCCAATTGAACTGAAATCAGTGGCATATGAAAGTCGACGTCAAGAGCTTTCTAGGGATATATAATTGGAAAACTTCGGAGTTCAGATCATGGAGAGATGGCCCTCGACAATTGATGGTATGTTCAAATATGCTGCAGAAACGTTGGTTGATGATAAGGGACGAACTACAAAGAGTTTGGAGCTGATTGTTATTGCATTGGAAATAAGGATTTAAAGAGTTGAAGTATTTGAATCAGAATCAACTTGTTTGCATCTCCATAAGAAATTTATTTTCGAGGATATGACAGTGATTCTCGAGAATGGATATCAATTCGCGAGAATGTGCCTACAGAGTATGTTTTCTGTAAGATCCCAATTTGAGGTGTTACACTTTCAATATCCATCTTCTTCCATCAGAATAATTCTCAAGAATGGATAACTGATTCTCAAGAGTGAAGGGTGATTAACATGTTGAAATAACATAAAGAACGACAGAAGCAAAAACTGACAGAAGGAAGAACACAGTGATATAGCGAGGTTGAAGCAGTTGTTGGAGCAAGAAAGCAATGGCTAATTGATGAAATCAAGAATGAAGGGATTCAACCGAGCATACGATGGAATGATATTGATTCTTGAGTATTAGTCGAATCAGCTTATATCAGATTCAAACATCAGAGTTCAACAGCTTCAGATTCTCGAGAATAGGATAGGATTCTCGAGTATCAGCAGCATCCTTGCATATCAGATTTGTTCAGCGTATGATTCTCGAGAATACTCCAGTTTCTCGAGTATGCTCTTAACTGTTCAGTTTATGAACTTCATTAACCGCCTGATTCTCAAGAATGGAGGTTCATTCTCGAGAATGCCTTTGGTCAGAATATCTCACTTAATTCTGATTCTCGAGAATGGCATTGAATTCTCGAGAATGCCCTTGTCCGAATTCATGCTCTGTTTTCTGCATCTACTGATTCTCGAGTATGAGTTTGGATTCTTGAGAATGCCTTGACAGGTCAACTTATATGCTTTCTGGAAAACTAACTAATTCTCGAGTATCAAATCTGATTCTCGAGAATCAATGAGGATTCATTCTGGATTCATTCTATTTCCTTCTGTCAATTCTCGAGAAGGCCAAGAGATTCTCGAGAATGTTTATCCCAGATTATCACGAGTGCACGAATGATTCTATTAATCAATGGGTCATCTCATAATTATTAGAAAACATCTTTAAACTCATTTGTATCACATTTAACTATTTCCTTGATTGAGTTTCAGATGATTAAGCAGGTATTTGAAATATGTTGAGGTGTGAAGCACCGAGAGACAGAACCCGACAGCGATGTACCTGACACAAAGAAGCCGACCCATGCTGCAAAAGTATTTTATTAATATTCTAAGTCATTCTCGGTCAGACACCTCGTGGATAGCAATCTGTAAAGAAGACCCAATTATCCCAACATTCGATCATGGTTTGGCAGAAGACCCGGAGCTCTGTAAATTGAATGTTTCGTCTGTCCAACAGCTATATCACAACAGATTATTCAAGCTTCACCAACGGCTATGGCTTCCACCGAGATCAAATCTTAAATGCATCTCCAACGGTCACCTAGTCTCAATCAGTATAAATAGATGAAGATTTGAAGTCTGCAAGAGGAGAAGACATAGTACAGAATACGCATACAGAGAGTTTAGCCTTATACTGCTTATTATCTTCTGTCAGTATCTTTGATACATAGAGCTTCAGTGTTTATCACATATCTACTCAGTGAGAAGTTTTGTTATCATTTGATTATCGTAAATCTTAAGGTTGTGGAACCTTAAGTAAGGGAGTTCAATTACAACTTGTAAGGGGGAGTGAGTCCGAGTGAAGGATCATCTTGCAGAGTGTGTAATTGTGATTGTAAAGTCCCGTAGTGTTTCTGGGCAAGAGTAAAGTCCCGGAGTGTTTCTGGGCAAGTATAAAATCCTGGAGTGTTTCTGGGTGAGTGAAATCCCAGAGTGTTTCTAGGTAAGATAGTGAAATCCCGGAGTGTTTCTGGGGACTGGACGTAGGTCAAGATTTGGACCGAACCAGTATAAATTCTCTGTGTCAATCTCCTCTTCTCTATCTCTACTTTTCCTTGTTTTACATCTGTTGAGTGGGTGACTATGTTCTTGAGCAATCAGCGAAAGAATTCTATAATCACCTATTCATCCCCTGTCTAGGTGATATTCCACCTTCACTAGTCACCTCCACGACGAGGCAGAGCTGTGCAGACCACACAAAATTGGGTCACACAGTTTTGCAAGCTCAAGCCACCTGCTTTCCATGGGAAGAACGAATTGGCTGAGGATTGGCTGATGAGCCTAGATAAAATATTTGAAGTTATGGAATGCCCGGAGGACCGGAAAGCTCAACTAGCAATTTACAAACTCGAAGGTGATGCGCACAAATGGTGGAAAAGCGTCGCTACAACGTTGCGGACTCGTTTTTGCCCTGTCACTTGGGAGAAGTTCATAGAAAAGTTTAATGAACAGTATTTTCCTCCCTCAACACAAGTGATTAAGGAGGAAGAGTTTCTTCGCATTCAACAAGGTTCTGAGGAAACCTTTGACGATTACTTCGCCCGGTTCACCAATCTGTCACGATATTCGTCGTACCTGGGGAGTAATGACAACCAAAGCTGGAAGGCAAACAGGTTGATCTGTGGGCTAAAGTACGATATCAGAGCAATCTGTCACGATATAATATTAGTCTTTCCGGATGACTGAGCGCAACCTGAAAGAATTACGTAGATCACGAAATCACAATAGTAGCCGTGCCGATCGTAGCGAGGGCAGTCGTGAAAATTCCTCACGGAAGAAAGAAGCACCATGGAGTGACTCTCAAGGAGAAAGCAAGAGGCCAGTCCGAACTGGGCAGCAGTACAACCCAGGAACGTCAGGACCCCGATCGTGTCCAAAATGCGGGAGGTATCATCCTCAAAGTACTAGCTGCGATGGGAAGCTGATATGCTTCAAGTGTCAAAAGCCTGGGCACATCAGTGTGCACTGTCCGGAGAAAGCTGCAGCGTTAAAGCCACAAAACCCAGGACGAATGTATGCACTAACCGGTGAAGAGGACAGAGAACTCCCAGAGATGGTCCAAGGTACTATCTCTTAATAGAGAATCTTCCCTAAGTTAGATCATATGATTACGTGAACCATCACTGTGACGTGTTCCATGATTTCTTTGCTCTAACAATTCGACCGCGATCGTGTCATTGAGTAGGAGGTATCTTGTGTTGCCATGGTGTATGGGCGCCATGGAAACATTTAAGATATTTTGTGTTGCCATGGTGTGTGGGAGCCATGGAGACATTTTGGTATCTGTGGTGTTGACCGTGGTGTATGGGAACCCCGGAAAACACTATATATCAAAGTACGATATGACAAGATCTTTGTAGTTGAACCTGAGATAGAGTAAAGATCCAAAATTTATGGTCCGAAGTCTAGCTAGTACAAGGTTTAGATGATATGGCGCAAATTTCGAGGACGAAATTTTATTTAACGGAGGGGGAAATGTAATACCCTAAAAATCCCATTTATGATAAGTATCATAATTTGGTGAATAATACCTATTGGAAATAGGTGAATATATGGTCTCAAATATTGAGTTATAAGTATAGTATTTCTTAAGGAAAAATCTTTTGAAAACTAGGAAAGTATTCATAAAGTATTAAAATTAGAGAGTATAGAGAGTATTCGGAAAGTATTTAAAACTAGAGAGTATTGAAGAGTATGTGAAGGTATTCAGAAAGTATTAGTATAAAGTTTTGAAAACAAATATCATGATATTTTGAGGGATGACTGACATGGTTGAGTGTGTGAGTGGGTTTGTGTGCGAAAGTATTTGAGAAAGTATTAAGAAAGGTTGTAGATATTTTAGAAGAAAAGGAATATTCTATGGAATATTCTGTGAAAAAGCAAACAGGATAAATGAGAACCAATAGAAAATAAATCCTAACTCAAAATCCTTGAATTAGGTTGCTAACAACTGGACATATTATGATTCAGTGTAATTTTGTCCCGAGTTGGACATTACCCGAAACGATTTCCATAACCGAAGCGTTTATCCAAGATATTCCCAAAGAGGAAGAATAGACCGTCAGGGCTATGTTCTTGGATTTCTGAGATTCTCCAAGATTACGTGATTAGAACACCAAACAGAGACTTTATCGGTAGGACAACTTCTTGAACAAGTAGATGACATCACCTAGGTGACATCATCTTTTTGAAGCATGACATGGGGGAGGACAGTTTGTGGTGGAAAATGGAGGAGCAAACTTGTTTTCTAAGTTTGCAAAATGAATGGTTTAGATTTAAAGTGGAAAAAGACCATTTTGTCCTCACAAATGTCTATAAATAGCCTCTTCCCATTTCTTCAAGGGTAAGTTCTTCGGTTCTAGTCTTTAGTTCGGTAGTTCTTGAAGTTCTAGGGTAGTTGTTGTTTTGATCTTTAATCTTCCAGTATATTTTAGATATCATGTTTTAGGATTAAATATGATATTTATTTTGGAAAATATGTTGGAGTAGGATATATGTCAAAATTTTGGAAGACTAGAGTCAAAGTAACGAAGTGCTGACGAAATTCCGCCGATTAGGGGGCGGTCAGGGGTAAAATGGTCATTATGACTAAAATGTCCGTCAAAATTGTAACATCCCTTTTTCACAAGCAGAAAATTTTTTTTTCATCAAACATCATTTCAAATCATCAGAGTAGAGCACCGGAGCGATTGAGTAACTGATATATATTAAAATACCCATGGTAGCATGTATTGCTGTTTAAACAGCGGTACAAGAGTGTTTCAAAAGTAATACGAAAGAAGTCTTCAGCCGCGACTCCTAGGCGTGCTGCTTGTCCTTCTCCTCGATCCTCGGTCCACCCGACCCTGAAGCTATATTAAGGGCTGAGGTCCATGCATCGAACCCCCAATCGGACATAGGGTATACATATCAGATATGTATGGCAAAAACAATACAGTCGGATGACAGACAGTAGTACAGTCGGAGTACAGATAATAGTACAGTCAGAGTACAGACAATTGTTAGTTCTCTATATGTTTTGATGATTAATAACAATTGTAAACATGTACTAATGCTTTTAAAATGACAAAAGAGTCAATATCACTCTGTCACCGCAAAACTCGAGCCTGACTAAGCAAACTCGAGTTTTACGCAAACAGAGCTCTTCGGATATTTTCAGCATAACGAACTCGAGCCTAAGTAAATAGACTCGAGCCTAAACCTCATGATATAAATAAAGAGTTTACGAAAACAAGTAAACTCGAGCCTGTATAGACAAGCTCGAGTTTTCCCATGGCGGAAGATTTCTGATTAAATTGAATCTCTTTAAACTCCGAGTTTATCCTTTTTGAGTAGAGTTCACTTGTTTCTATGGCTATAGTTTAATGAACACTCGAGCCCAAGTATATGGACTCAAGCCTAATGCTTTTGTGTAGAGTTTACTCTATGGTTTGACAAACGAAGAAGAGTTTACAAAATAGGTAAACTCGAGCTGTTATTACAAGCTCGAGTTTTCCCTTGCAGAGAGCTCCCAAGCTTTCCCTTCTTTGCAAACTCCGAGTTTAAGCACAAACCTCCAGTTCACTTCAATAAGTCATAGAATAAATATCGCGAACTCGAGCCTAAGAATAATGAACTCGAGCCCTTCATCGAAGAAAGAAAAGCAAGTGTACAAACTCCGAGTTTATACTCATGCTCCAGTCCACTCTAATCGAGCACCAAAACTCTTAGGCATGAATAGTGTTAAACTCGAGCCTAAACACTAATGGACTCGAGCACAGCAACGAGAAATATTACTCCAGGTATTCATCGACAAAGAGCTTAGAGAATATTCGAACTCGAGCCTACCTTAGTGAACTCGAGTTCACATGGTGAAACAGAACACAAACTCCGAGTTTACATCAAACTCCGAGTTTGCTATCTCGAAGATAAACCGGATACTCTAAAAAGCGACGAACTCGAGCGACTTAGAGAACTCGAGTTTAAGACGGAAGCGAATTTGATCGTACTGATTTCATCCTGATTCTTTTGAAATGCAAACTTACCATGTTTATACGAATTGATGGCATTTATTTAGAATATTCAAACGTATTTAACTACTCTATATTGAGAATGTTTCGGTATTAAAATCGAGATCAAGCGAATCATTAACGCGAAGAATCGAAGAATGATTTCAACGCGTCCGGGGGTGAATCGGCGAAGATCAGGACCCAACGGCTATAATCCTCATCAAACTGAATTTCAATTGAAGAACATACTAAGTTGAGAAGTAACGGTCACATTGCAACTCACCACTATATAAAGAGCTGATTACAAACTTAGAAGAACCACCGAAAGATCAAACAGAAACGAAAAGCAAGCTCAAGAATTCTTATACATTCAGTTTTCTTTCTGTATTGTATTTTGATATACAAAGAGCCTCAGTGTTTATCATTACCTTCTCTGTGAGAGAGATTATATTCAAATTATTCATTCATTGTAAAAGATCTCAAGTCAAGGGGACTTGGAGATTGGGATTTGAGAATACAACTTGTAAGGGGAGTGTATCCTAGAGAGAGGATAATCCTTGAGTACGAGTGTGTATACGAGTTAAAGTGATAGTAGAAAAACCCGGAGAATCGGGGGTGGGCGTGAGTCAAGAATTTAGACCGAACCAGGATAAACCTTCTGTGTCAAGCTCTTCCTCCCTATCTCTTTACGTTTAGCTTCAGCTTGGTTGCAACATTACAATAAAAGTTTTAAAATCCCCAATTCACCCCCCTCTTGGTGATTTCCTTTCGTTTTCAACAATAGTACAATCAGAGTACAGACAATAGTACAGTTAGAGTACATGCAATAGTACAGTCAGAGTACAGGCATGACAGACAATAGTACAGTCAGAGTACAGGCATGACAGACAATAGTACAGTCAGAATACAGGCATGAAGTACAGTCAGAGTACAGGCATGACAGCGGAAAACACATATATGCATACAATAACCATCAGAGTTAGTGTTACAGTACGCGAACGTGCCTTCGTTGATGGAATTTCGGTACGGCGGTTGGTCAGAACGTAATCAGGCATATCTTATCAATATAACAACGTATTTGTTAAGGATCTATCATTACGACGGAAATTTTTAGTCAAAATGACCATTTTACCCCTGACCCCCTAATCGGCGGAATTTCGCCAGCACTTCGTTACTTTGACCCTAATCTTCCAAAATTTCAACATAACTCCTCTTCCAACATAATTTTCAAAACATAAATCATATTAATTAAGGATTCACATCATAACATGCATTTTAGGTAAAAATTACCATTTTTCCCCTGATGCCCCTAATCGGCGGAATTTCGCCAGAGCTTCGCTATTTTAACTCTAATCTTCCAAAATTTTGCCAGAACTTCGACCCCACCATGATTTTCGAAATAATGACTAAAATACCCCTATCATATGATATCTAATCATACTTGGAAGATTAAAGACTAATATAGCATTTCTACTCTAACTACCGAAAAAAACTACGGAAGCTTAAGACTAAGTACCGAAAAACTTACTCGAGCTTATTGCCAGAATTCCCCGGACTCCTCCTTCTCTCTACCTTCTATCTAATTTCGAAATGCTCTTGAATTTTGTGTGAATTGTGAAGAGCTTTGAAGGCTATTTATACAGGAAGTTGTGAGGGCATAATGGTCATTTTCCAACTCCAACTTTGATTTTGAACCATAAATTCTATCTTTTTCTTCAAGCTACATCCTCCACCAAGCATCTTTATGGCCGACATCCACCTCCCAAAAGTCCAAGAAAAATTGTCATTTTGGTGTGTTCACACTTGCTTTATGACATTTTATCCAATAAAGTTCCCCGATCGGTGTTTGAATCACGTAATCTTGTAAAATCTTAGAAATCTGGAATCACAACTTTGAAGACATTTTCTCACTCATTAGAAATGTCCGGGATAAATAACTTTTTGATTCCATACCGGGTTCCAACGGTCCTGCGGCAGTTTTACAGAAAAACGTGTCGGTTACGGAAGAAACTTCCGGAATCGTCAATCTCTGGACAAAAATTCACTGATTCCAAATATTCCAGGAAATTCTCAACTCATTCCCAGATGTTGAGTTACAATTTATTTCCTTCAAATTCCAATTCGTGACTATCTGCCTCTTTCACAGATTACCCTATTTCGTCTTATTACTTAAGTATTCTACCGATCTCGGAAATGACTTCTGAGACAGTCCAGTCCGAGATAAAAATTCACTTATTTATGTTCTTCTCTGACTTTAGAAACTTGTTCATGGTTCTCTAGATAGGATTTAATTTCTATCGGTTCTTGTTTATCCTACTTGTTTTTTTTACTTATATCATATTTTAATACAACTTGCAAAATACATTGATTACAAACCTTATCCTCTTCCCATTTCAAGATTTCGTCCAGCATAAAATCTGATCCCCTTTTTTTTATTTTCTAATTAATTATTTAATTAATATTTAATTAATTAAATAATTATTTTTACATAATTTTTACAAAATTCCCAATTGGTTCATTCTTAGATTTAGGCTCAAAATTACTTAATCTCATTTATTTTTCTCAATATTTTCCAATTAATTAGAAAATATATTTATGCTAATTCTCTAGCCATAAACCACTATTTATAGGGTTTTACCCAATTATCTTTGAATTTTCCTTTGTTCATGATTAAGTAATTAGCTAATAATTACTTAATTAACTCCTTACTCATTGTTGCTAATTTTCATAATTAGAATAACTCATTACCTCACAACTTTTATACCGACATTAGTGTTTTATGCCCCATGCACTATATCAAAATTCACGGGGCATTTTGGTCATTATAATACTTTTTAATTTTTCCCCCTTTATTTTTCCAAGGTAATAATTTAATAAATTACCTAAATTAGGGACAATATTCTTCCCTATTTCAAATAAATATTTACTTGCCTCTTTATAATTTTCACAGGGTATTTTATAACCCGTAAATGCGTTTAGGGACCTGTTTGCAAACTTCCAAACGTTTTAGGGACCTAATTGCAAATGATTCTTTTTCAAGAGTAACTACCCAAAAATAAGATAAATTCCCCACCAGATCTTTGAGATCCCATATTCACCTATTTCCAATAGGTATTATTTACTCAATATGATACTTATCATAATTGAGATTTTCAGGGTATTACAGTAATGATAGATCCTTAACAAATACGTTGTTATCTTGATAAGATATCCCTGATTACGTTCTGACCAACCGTCGTACAGAAATACCGTATAACGTCAACAAAGGTACGTTCGCGTACTGTAACACTAACTCTGATGTTTATTGTATGCATATATGTATTTTGTCTGTACTCCGATTGTACTATTGTCTGTCATCCGATTGTACTATTGTCTGTCATCCGATTGTACAATTTCCTGTCATTCGACTGTATTACTGTCTGTCATGTCTTACATCCGACTGTATTATTGTCCGTTGTGCCTTAACTTTTCATCCGACCTGTATTGTTATTGCCGTGCATATCTGATCATGTACATTTCCTCATTGTGCCTTAACCTTACATCCGACTTGTATTGTTATTGCCATACATATCTGATATGTATACCCTATGTCTGACCGTAGTATATGTTGCCAAAATTCCGTGAATATCCGTAATGCATATATGATGTATGTAATCATGAGGTTAATCGTTACCTGGGGTTCGATGCATGGACCTCAGCTCTTAACTTAGCTTCAGGGTCGGAATGACCGATGACCGAGGATAGAGGCAAGCAGGCCGCATAGAAGACCCGACTGAAGACTTCTTTCTGTTGTTATGTACTTTTGAAACACTCTTGTACCGCTGTTTAAACAGCAAGACATGCTACCATGGGTATTTTGAATATATATATCAGTTACACTCTTGCTCCGATGCTCTACTCTGATGAAAAAATTTTATACTGCTTTTGAAAAACGGGATGTCACACACATGGCCAATGATATTGATGATTTATAATGGCCAGGTTGATCAAACTAAGAAGTAGGGAGATTAAGTTAGAACTTGAATGGAATGAAAAGGGAAATCTAATTGGACTGAACAATAGCTCCTTCAATAATGTCATTGGGACTACAGTTCGAGACAGAGTCCCTGTTACAATTCGAGATTGGAGATGTGTGAAAAAAATATGCGAATGAAATATGGGGTGAAGTCTAGGTAACACATTATTTACTTTATTATTTAGGTTGTTTTCTTTCATATAATTACAATCTAACAAATTATGTATGGTTTTTTGATATAGTCTTGTTTTATTATTGATGGTGACAATCAAAAGAACTTTGTGCTAAGAAAAGCCGTTAAACGTATGAGAAAGTTTCTTTCCTATCTTGTAAAATCCTTCATGAGGGGTAATAGTGACAATATCATTCCGACAACACCGAATTTATATCATGGAATGATCACCCAAGAAATTTGGGATGAGTTTTTGAAAACACATACAACTCATAATTTCTAGGTAATATAATATTAGACTTCACCAACTACTTGTAATCTATTTGTAATTAATATTTATTGGTATGAATCATTTGGATCTAAACAAAATTTAAGTGAGAAAAACTGCTCCAATGCGACCAACATGGCATACCGCTACACACAAGGATTAGTATCATATACATAGTTAGAGCAAAAAATTGTAAGAATTAATGATTATTTCTTATGTATCTAATTTGTATGACTAATGTTTAACTTCAACTAACTTTGATATGTAGATAGAATAATCAAATTCAAATACTACACAAGCACCACGACATGATATGTGGGTTGTCGGTTGCACTAATGAAAAAATGTGAAATTCGTAGTGAAGAAGCCAAAAGAGTTGCAGAATATTGTGTAAGTATTGGATTATGCGTACAATAAAGAATTAGATTTACTTAAATTATTATTTTTCATAATAACTAATAGTGTTGTAATTCTTTTTGTGATAGCGAACAATGGCACAAGGGTGCCAGAGTTGGCACGATATGTTGGTTGTGATGATTTGTTGAGCAAAGCACTAGGAATACTTGAGTATGATGGTCGTGTTCAGGATATTGGTTTTGCAGTCACACAAACATCATACTTCGAACACCAAAAGCGCTCCAACAAAAGTGACTCTTTGTAACTAAGAGAGGATATGAAATCTTCAAGCATCAAATGCAAGAACAATTTCATGAACAAATGCGTTTGATTCAAGAACAAAACGCGAAGTTGAGAACTCGAATTGATAACTTAGTATAGTGTAGGGCAACATAAAGTGTCCTACCATGTGACAACCCAAGTGTGAGGGATAGTTGTACCTCCATGCCTAAAGTCCCTCTTCCTTTAGTAATAATTTTTTCTCTAGTTAACTTTTTGGTACATTATAAATTAGTGTACCTTAATATATTAACTCTATTTTCCATATGGTGAATCCACGTGCAAGTTATATGTGGATCAATCTCTTAAGCACGCAGTTGCTATGGGTGTTGCCTACAACACTGATAAATTTAATTGAGTAGTGTCATATTATTAATTTTTAGTGATTTTAATTCGTTATGTGCATGATTGTATATATGTAGTATTATGAAGATCAATGTTGTGACAGTTTGATTGACCATCAACAGAATAAAGTCATTGAGGAATGGTGTGAATATGTGCTCAAGCAATACTCTAGCTAGCTACTATTGTTTCTTGCCTATTGTTGTGTTGTTTATTTAATTAGAATTAGCTTTATTCCATTCACAATTGTTGTGAATATATTTAGTAATGCTTTTGTTAAAAACCTCACTTATTATAAGTATCATATTTTAGCAAATAATAGGAAAATTAGCTTGCAATTAATTAGAGAAAATACCCTTTTTGGTCCCTGAAATAACACGCGCTACCCATTTTGGTCCCTGAGTAAAAAAAATGTCATTTTTAGTCCTTAAACAGTAAAAAAAGGTCCCTTTTAGTCCTTTTAGTCATTTTTTATGGGCATTTTAATCCCTCACAAATTCCCAAAAAATCATTTTTAGTCCCTAAAAAGGACCGAAATGACATTTTTTTTACTTAGGGACCAAAATGGGTAGAGCGTGTTTTTCCAGGGACCTAAAAGGGTATTTACTCAATTAATTAAGATAAATTACATAATTTTTCTAATTAATTAGAGACAAATTAAAAGCATGTTGCCTCTAAGTTTAGGAATTTATTTGTTTATTTTCCTTGGAATTTAAAGAGGCAAAAACCCAATTTTAATTTAGGGAACATAAGTTGCCCTATGATTTTTAAAATAATGCATGGTGCATAAATGACCGAAGTAAACTCAAAAGTTGTGAGGAAATAATTAATCCAATTAAAGAAAATTGTCAAAAATTAGTAAATAATTAATTAAATAGCATGTTTTAAAGGCACAAATAAGGATATATGACCCTAATTAAAGACCAATGGCCAATGAAGGGCCAAGATTTGCATAGAGATAATTACAAATGATCATAATTAATATAGTAACCAATCAAATAAATTCAATAACACCTAAAACACCATTTTAGGATTTATGACCTAAGGTTAAGCTAATTAAACTCTTAATTAAGTCTTAATCCTTGGCAAAAATAAACCAACCAATAGGAACACTTAGCCATGGGATATTTTTGCAAGTGGAAGAGCATATTCTATGGCCAAGAAATGGCCATGAATTTCGAAATAAAGAGGGAAAATTTTTGCCAAGATACTTTAATTAAAACAACACATGGGATAATTGTAGTAAAGCAAAATTGATGACATAGTCAAGTTCACTTTTATGTGTAGCATGTATGGATGAATGTGAGCCAAGTAATGGTGTGATATTTTCTAAAGTGATTAGCCCTAAATCTTCATGAAATTAAGTTAACCAATGACAAATATAATTAAGAAGCAATTAAGACTTCTAAGGGCCATGGTTTTCAAGATAATTAAGGGCCAATGGAACATGATGGGATTAAATTATTAATGATGATTTAATAGCTTGGGTTAGGGAGTAAGTTAGTTTATTAATATACAATGCAAGGTCAATTAAGCATTGGATTATGGATTTATTAAGCTTTACTAATCAAGGTTGAAAAGTCAACAATTGCAACTTCTATCAAGGGCCAAGATCTAATCTAATAAAGTTAATCTAAGGGTCCTAATTAAATAAACCTTAATCCTTGCCAAATTTTGTTAGCCAATAGAAACACTTAGTTGATAGGATATTTGTGCAAGTGGGAAGCAACATCCTTGGTCAAAAATCAAGCATACAATTTGAAATGGAAGAAGGAAGGAGAGAGGAAAGTGAGTGTGTAGGTGTGTGTGTGAGTCAAGTGGGAAGGAAAGAGAAAAAAGAAAAGAAGATATTTTGGTGAAAAGCAAATAGGATAAATGAGAACCAATAGAAATTAAATTGTATCTTGAAATATGTGAACTAAGTATCTAACATCAGGACTTATTATAAACAAGTGTATTTTTATCCTGAAGTGGGTTATCTCTGAAGTCATTTCCGTAACCGTCAGGGTTAATCCTAAACTGACTAAAAGGCTAGTAAAGACCCCTAATTGGACCATAATCTTTGATATTCCAAATACTTCTCGAGGGATTACATAAACTTCAAAGATTACCTCAAAAAGTATTTGAGATTTATAAGCATATTCGATTAGAACACTGAGCAGGGGAATTAACCGGTAGGAGAAAATCCTTAAGGGATAAGGTGATGTCATAATGGAAGAGGATAGGGAAGAGAGAGAGAGGGGGAGGTCGGCCAAGGAGGATGAATGGTGAGGATTGAAGATGCCAAGGAACCCTAGATCTAATGGCCATAAATGAAGTAGAGAACGTTTGGAAGAATTACCAAAGTTGCCATAGGTTTTTTCTATAAATAGCCTTTCATTCCTTTGAGAATTTCACACCAAAATTGCCTAGTGCAATTCAAAATTAGAGAGAGAGTAGTGAGAAGGAGGAGCTCTGGAAAAAGGAGTAGCAAGGTTCTGGGTAAGTTCTTCGGTCCTTAGGTTTTAGGTTCTAGTCTTTTGTTAGTAGTTCTTAGTATAACTATTAGTTAGATTTAGGAAGTAGGAAATTAAATTCCTATTTTTGTTTTTAAGCCTCATTGCATTGAAAGATGCCTTATGAGGTAAAAACATGGTAGGAATTGAGTTTCTGAAAGTTGGGAGTCAGTGTAGCGAAGCTCTGGCGAAATTTTATCGGGTAACGATTTTCTGAGGTCAGGGGTAAAATAGTCATTTCTGACTAAAATATTTGGTAGGATATGAATTATGAATTAATAAATGCGATATTATCCTTATAGGATATCTGTGATCACGTTCCGACCGACAGACGTGCCGTATTTCATCAACGAAGGTACGTTCGCGACGTACTGTAATACTAATTCTAATGCTTATAGTATGCTTATATATTTGTTGTGGATACTTTCATAAAGCCATGAACGGGACTCTGTCCTGGACATGCACAGTGACTAAGGTATGGGACTTAGATCACTATTTACAGTTTTACGGGTTATAGTCATAATAATGCCGTTATGTTTTCCTAGCGTTGAGGACACGATCGTACATCGTGGCACGGGTGAACAGTGCAGACCGGAAATAACTTTACATGTTAGTGTAGTTGTTAATAATTGATCATACGACATACTGGCTTGATCATTGCTGTAATATTAGAAAATTCTGTTATACATATATTGTTTATATAAGCATGAGGTTAACCGTTACCTGAGGTCCGATGGGCATTGGACCTCAGCTCTTACTATAGCTTCAGGGTCCAGAGACCCGAGGACGGAAGATAAGAGTAAGCAGCATGCGTGAAGACCGCGTAAAGACCCGATTGAGGATATTTAACATTCGAACAGATAAATGTAACGTTCTTTATGAACAGACATCTACGCCCCAATTAATGTTGTATTAGTTACTCAATACTTTATTTGCTCCGATGCTCTACTCTGATGAAAAAAAAATATTTCGCTTTTGAAAATGAGATGTTACAATATATATATAACCAAAATAATTCATCTATCTCTTCTGTAACATCCCATTTTCAAAAGCGGAATAATTTTTTTTTTTCATTTTAAATCATCAGAATAGAGCATCAGAGCATAAGAGTAACTGATTCATATATTCAAAATATCAACTGGCGTATGTCTGACTAGTCGCCATAGCGGTACATTAATCCGAGTGTTTCCCAAAAGTAAACAACAACAAAAGAAAGTCTTCAACAGGGCGTGCTGCTTGCCTTTTTCCTCCGCCCTCGGTTCTCCCGACCCTGAAGCTATGTTAAGGGCTGAGGTCCAATGCACCGGACCTCAGGTAACGGTTAACCTCATGTTTACATACACAACATATGGATTACAGATATTCACAACATTAACAGTATATGAGCATACAACAGATGTACCGCACACAGCGAATGCAGATGTACTGCACACAACGAATGTAGATGTACCGCACACATCGAATGTCCTTTACAGATAGGTCACCCACAGTGAATGTTTCCCAAAAGCACATAAACACACAACAGATCATCAACCACATATACGCATACAACGCTCATAACACATATGTAATACCCGGATAATTATTTATCTGGAATATTATATTGTGATAAATAAATGGCTATTTTTGATAGGTGAATATATGGTCTCAAATATTGTGTCACATTTATCTTATTTTTCTAAGGTAAAACC
This sequence comes from Acacia pycnantha, assembly GCA_025563575.1. Taxonomy (NCBI): domain Eukaryota; kingdom Viridiplantae; phylum Streptophyta; class Magnoliopsida; order Fabales; family Fabaceae; genus Acacia; species Acacia pycnantha. The sequence goes on along the minus strand of JAMWYP010000570.1, from coordinate 217,429 downwards.
TCTTGAAATAGAGTGCCAAAAGTCCTCAAATGCACTTGTGAGACATAAAATACCCTGAGAATAATATAATAAATCTTAAGAGGCAATTAAATAATTATTAAAAATTAGAAAGTATGTTGTCTCTAATTTAGGGAATTTATGGGAATATTTTCCTTGGAAATAAAAGAGGAAAAATTAAATATTATTTTGGGAACCATAATTGACCCCATGATTTTTAATATAATGCATGGGACATAAATTACCAATGTTAGTGAAATAGTTGTGAGAAAATGATTAATCCTAATTAAGAAAATTATCAACAATTAGTAAGGGATTAAATAAATAATTAATGCCTAATTGTTTAAGCATGAATCAAGAAGATATCCAAAGTTAATTATGTAAAATTCCTTAATTAAATGTTTATGGCCAAGATTAGCATAAAGAATACTTGCTAATTAATTGGAAAAGATTAAGAAAAATGGAAGAGATTAAGTACATAAAATCCCTAAATATTAATTGATTAACTAAAGATTTCTAATCATGTGATTGAGACCCTAATTAAATTTGCTAATCAAATTAGACAAATTAAACATTAAGCAATGGCTAAGATTGAATCTCTTAAAGTAAAATCAAAGGCTCACAATAATTCTAGCAATTTAAAAATGTCTTAATCCATGTAATTAGCTAAGGACCAATGGGAGAATTTTTCTAATTATATAAGATAATTAAATAAAAAACAAATAAAAAACTCAAAAGGGGGGGGGGGTAGCCAAAATTTAGGACTATTGGGGTGTGAATTTTGTAAAAATAAAATATCATGATATTTAGGTAATAAAATATTAATATAAAATGTGATATTTGTTGAAAAATAAAATAGGATAAATGAGGACCGATAGAAATTAAATCCTATCTTGAAATCCTTGAACTAAGTAGTAAACATCAGGACATATTGTGAATCAGTGAATTTTTATCCCGAAGTTGGTGTTACCCGTTGTCATTTTCGTAACTGACGGCGTTTATCCTAAAATGATTAGCAGGCTAGGAAATACCCTTAATGAGATCATAAATTTTGTTAATCCAAATATTTCTCAAGAGGAAGTTTAGATCTCCAAGGATATGCTAAGGAATATTTGAGATTATTTAAGATTACGCGATTAGAACACCGAACAGGGGATTTTATCGGATGAATCCATAAAGCAAGGGAGTGACATCATGTGCATGAGATCATATTTTGGAGAATAACCTAAGGGGGAGGTCGGCCAAGGCAATCAAAGGCCAAGATGGCGCCTTGCAAAAAACCCTAGATGCAAGGGTGTAAGATCAAGAAGGAAAAGTTGTGAATAGTGAATTGATTGCCTATAAATAGCTTTCAACCTTTTGCAAAATTTCTTCACCAATTCACTTGTGCAATTTGAAAATTTCAAGAGAGAAGAGAGAAGGAAGAGCTTGAGGAGAAGTAGCAAAGCTCTGGGTAATTTCTTCGGTCCCTAGTCTTAAGTTCTAGTTTGTAGTTCGGTAGTTATAGTAGAAATGTTAGTTTGATCTTTAATCTTCCAAGTATGATTTTAATATCATGTTTTAGGGTTAAATATGATATTTATTTCGAAAATAAGTTGGAGTTAGAGATATGGCAAAATTTTGGAAGATTAGAGTCAAAGTAGCGAAGCTCTGGCAAAATTTAGTCGATTAGTAAAGTCAGGGGAAAAATGGTAATTTATGCCTAAAATGCCTGTTATGATGTTGATCATTAACAAATATGGTATTGTCCTTATAGGAAATCTGTGATTTCGTATCGGCTGTCAAACATGCCGTATTCCGTTAGAAGTACTGAATTCCGTCAACGAATTGAAGGTACGGACGCGTACTGTAACCCTAACTCTATGCTGCTCATATACATATATGTGATAGATACGTTCATAGACCGAGACTCTGTTTAGGGTCATCAATTATACATACAGCTTTACACGGGTTATAGTCATAATAATGCCGTTTGAGTTTTTCTAGTGCTGAGGACACGTGTTGTTATCGTGGCACTGGGTATGTGCAGACATTTGTGTGGAAATTTACATCTGCTATGTGCTTATGTTCTGTCACTGTATTGATCTTGCATCTGCTGTGTGCTTATGTACTGATATGCTACTGTATTGTCATGATTATCTGTTGTCCATATATTGTTATATGTGAGCATGAGGTTAACTGTTACTTGAGGTCCGATGGGTATTGGATTTCAGCTGTAGCTTCAGGGTCTGGAGGACCGAGGGTTGGAGATAGGGGCAAGCAGCATGAGTAGACCTATGGCTGGAGATTTTCCTTTTCGTTTATGTACTACTTTTAAGAACACCTGGATGATTGTACCATTATTATTATTACACTATGGTTGATGTTTTGAATATGAATCAGTTACTCTTTTGCTCCGATGCTCTACTCTGATGAAAAAAAAAATTATTCGGCTTTTAAAAATGGGATGTTACAACATATACGCATACAACACTCATAACACATATACGCATACGATAAACATCAGAGCTAGTGTTACTAGTACGCGAATGTACCTTCGTTGACGAAATATGGTACGTCGGTCGATCGAAACGTGATTATAGATATCCTATAAGGATGATAGCATATTTGTTAATGATCAACATCATAACAGTCATTTTAGTCACAAATGACCATTTTACCCCTGACTTTACTAACTGACTAAATTTTGCCAGAGCTTCGCTACTTTGACTCTAATCTTCCAAAGTTTTGCCACATCTCTATCTCCATCATATTTTCGAAATAAATACCATATTTAACCTCAAAACATGATATCAAAATTATACTTGGAAGATTAAAGATCAAACTAACATTTATACTAAGACTACCGAATGAAATACTAGAACTTAAAACTAGGGACCGAAGAAATTACCCAGAACTTTGCTACTCCTTCTCCAAAGCTCCTCCTTCTCTCTTTCACTCTCAAGTTTCGAAATGCTCTTGAGATTTTGGTGTGAAAATTTACAAAAGGAAGGATGGCCTATTTATAGAGTTTTGTTATGGCATTCTTGTAAATCTTTCCAACTTCTTCTCCTTCAATATACACCATAAGATCTAGGGTTTTTGCTCATCTTCAATCGCCACCATCCATTTCCCATGCCGACCTCCCCCTCCCTTTTTCTTCAAAAATGACATCATCAACATGATGTCATCCTATCTCCTTTATGGACTTCTACCGATTAATTCCCCTGCTCAGTGTTTCTAATCGGATATTCTTAAAAATCTCAAATACTTCTTGAGGTAACTTTGGATGTCTATGATATCACTTGAGAAATATTTGGATTAACAAATATTATGGTCCCTCTAAGGGTATTTTCCAGCCTGTTAGTCATTTTAGGATAAACCCTGTCGGTTACGGAAATGACATCCGAGGTAACCCACTTCAGAATAAAATTTCACTTGTTCATAATATGTCCTGATGTTTAATACTTAGTTCATAGATTTCAAGATATGATTTATTTTCTATCGGTTCTCATTTATCCTATTTGCTTTTTCACAAAAATATCTCTTTTAAAATATCCTTAATCTACTTGCAATGCATTCACACACATTCAACATTTTTCTCTTTCCTTCCCTCTTCTCATTTTCGAAATTATGGCTCCTTCTTGGCTAAGGAATGTTGCTTCTCCACTTGCACAAAATATCCCATCTTCAAGAGCTCTCAATGGCTTGTTGCAAACTTTGACTTTTCAACATCTTCTTAACAAAGTTTACTACTTCAACTCCACTCCTATATTCGATAGTTTCGGCTGCCCCCTCCCCTTTCATTATTTTTCATTTTGTTTTTGATTTACATTATGCTTTAATTATCTTATATTTCATAGCAAGGAATTCTCTCATTGGTAGATATGATTTCACAAGGATTCAACTTAATAGCCTTAGGATTAACTTTATCAATTTCAATCCAAGCCTTTGATTTGTGTTTGACTTGTCAAAGTTGATTAGTATCTTAAACTTATGTTTACTAATCTTTAACATATCCTATGTTGGTTAATTAGACTTTAGGGATTTCATGTATTTTAATCTTATACATTTTCTTAATCATGCTTAATTAATTAGCAACTATCACCTTTATACTAATCTTGACTAAACTTTAATTAAGGAGTTTTACATAGTTAATTCTTGACATTACCTTTGATTCATGCTTAAACAATTAGCAATTAATTATTTATTTAATCACCTACTAATTGTTGACAATTTTCTTAATTAGGATTTATTATTTTCTCACAACTATTTTGTTTACATTGGTAATTTATATATGCACCATGTATTATTCTAAAAATCATGGGGCAACTTATGTTCCCCAAAATAGTATTGGATTTTTGCCTCTTTAAATTCCAAGGAAATAATTTAACAAATTACCAATATTAGAGACAACATACTTTCCTATTTTTAATAATTATTTGATTGCCTCTTAAGACATATTATAATATTCTCAGAGTATTTTATGGCTCATAATTGTATTTAGGGATTTTTGGCACTTTATTCCTTCTAATTTCAAGAGAAATTATCCTTGAAAATAGAATAAACACACTACAAAATTTTGAGACCACATATTCACCTATTCTCAATAGGTATTATTTACTAAATTATGATACTTATTATAAGTGAGATTTTTAGGGTATTACATCTTCCTTAGAAAAGTTCCACAGAAAACAAAAATTTAATAAAAATATATATACATTTCTTGTGGCGCTTCCCTGAAAAAGTGTGACAGGAAGTGTTTTTAAACACACACATACTGTGGTGCTTTCTTTCAATGTTGATTGGATATGTGGCGCTTCCTAAACTCCACAGTTATTGTAAAAAGAAGCGCCACATCTGCCTTTTTTTATAGTATTGTTACCAACATCTTTTGAATGCTTTAATCTTAATTAGCATATATTGATTCGCTTATGTAGTGTCCATTTAGTTATAAGGTACAACCCGGGTAGTACACAAACTCAATAAATATTTTTCAGCCCTTAATTGAATTTTTTCTTATCAGAAGCTGTAATGATTAGTTTAACGACTAATTTCTTTTGAGGAAAGAATATGAAATTTTCTTTTATTTTTATAGGGTTAAACCTACTGTTGGTGCTTATAGTTGACTCTAATTTGGGTTTTGGTCCTTGAAATTTTAAACTAGTAGTTTTGGTTCCTCAAATTTACCTCGTCTAAGACCGTTATTCCGTCTGTTAATTTTGCTGATATGGCTTGATGATTAGAAGAGGTGATGTGGAATAATGCATTAATATGAGTTGATGATATGGCGAGTAATTGATTTATTAAATGGAACCATTGTTGTCAAATTCGCGAGTTGACTTTCCGAGTTTAGCGTTTTTATGTTTCTAGTTTATAAAATCGAGTCGAGTTACTGGTAAACTCGTGATGGTTGTAAACTCGATTAAACTCACAAGTTTATATACTGAGTTTACCATTTTTACATTTACAACTTACAAAACCGTGTTTACTCATCCTTAAACTCGTGTTAACTTCTTCGATTTGATCATGCTTAGCGGATTTTTATAGAAATTTCTTTGATAAATTATGAATGTTGGTAGATTTAATTTCAATTATTTGGATTTAAAAAATATTTAAATCCAATTGTTGTTATTTTTTATAGTTTAATTATTTAATTATACACTATTATTATCTATTTAATGTTAAATAGATACAAGTTTACCTTACTGTCATGAATTTACTTAAACTCATGAGTTTAACAACCTTCCCAAATCCCAATGCACAATACATGGGATCTAAAAAAAGATGGAGGCGCCGTCAAATTTGAAGGATGAGCTGGCAGAGGCTTTATGTAGCTGCATTTCTAACAGCACTTAGACTTGTTTTTCTAAATGACAAGTTTGTAAAATAACTGCTTCTCTTATTACATCATCAATATTCACTTGATTTTATGAATATTTTTTCAATATTCTTTTCTTTTTTTATTTATATTCTTTTGTTTTTTAAATGCATTTAAAACTTTAAAAAAAAAATTCGGGGTGTTTCTCAAACCCCCAAATCCCTCCACTAATTGTATAGACACAAACAAAAAATTCTAGCTCCACCACCACTGGTGCCCACCCTTTATTAATTTCCTGGATTCGCCACTGTGAGCTGGGGAGTAAGTTGAATCTCACCTCCCATTGCATCCCATCTAAGAAGAATCAGAGATTACCGATCTGCCTTTTCCAAAAATCTTATAGCAAATGGTGGCGTGTGCGATTCCCATGCTTCTTCCCTGTCTCAGCTTCAACGGCCTTTTGACGGCAAAGAAGATGCCGGCAAAGATGGAGGGGTTTATGTAGAATGCAGGTAGGTAGAAGGAAGAGAAGGCATTCGAGGGGACAGTGATTTAAATGATCTAACCCCTCACCCTTTTCCTTTCTTTTTTTTCTTTTTTTTTTATATTTATGAAAATCATTTGCTAATCCAAAGTATATCAATATATTTATTCAACAAGTCAGTAGGTACCACCAAGATGCAAATTGCAGAACAAAATCCTGACATATTTCATCTGAAGAAAAATAATCATGATCAATAATTTATAATTCAGAGGTCATTTTCCTCAATTCATTAAGGAAAAAAAATCCGAGTGCCAATTCGAAGGCTAGAGGCGACCTTTTTTAGAATTGTATCAGTTTGGATTAGAGAATATATTACTTGTTGATGGAAGGTATGATCCCAGGGGCCTTGTTGCGGATAAACTGCTACACTTCAAACCTGATCCATTTATTGCCACCACCCATGACTAAGAGATCGAAAGGGAAGAGAAAAGAAGAAAGGTTGGAGGAGGAAGAGGAAGCACCCTTTTAAAATCACGTGTTGTGCATTTAAGCTTCTGATTTTTTTTTTTTAAATCATATATCCAGCTCATCAACTCATCAGCCCATATCAAGGGAAAATCCCCCTCAGGGTCCAAATTAGAAAAATATTGTCAAAAAAGGTCCAAAGAAAAGTCAGATGTCAGAAAAGGCCCTAGGGCCTTTTTCTGGTATTATTTTAAAAAACGTTGTGTTGATATAGTTGTTAACGTGTACTGATATAGTTGTTAACGGATACTGATTTAGTTGTTAATGAGTACTGATTTAGTTGCTAGGATATTGTTGTTAACATCTACTGATTTAGTCGTTAATATTCTACTGATATAGTTGTTAACGTTTATGAAATAATACTAGAAAAGGCCCTGAGGCCTTTTTTGACATGTGACTTTTTATTGGGTCTTTTTTGATAATTTTTTTGGTTATGTGGGCCCTAAGATGGATTTTCCCCCATATCAAAGCATCATTTCCACATCATCTTGTGTAATACCCGGATTTTTATTATCTGGAATATTATAAATAAATTGGATATTTCTGATAAGCAAAGTTTTGATCTCTAAACTCTTGTGATCATAGCCTATTTCTAAGTAGAATTTCTGCATGAAATTAGGGAGTTTATGGGCCAAAGTGCCAAAATGACCAAAATGCCCCTGCAAAGGGTAATTAACTTAGAAAATTTATGAAAAATCTGAAAGGCGATAATGATCAATTGAATTAAAAGAGTATATTATCTCTAAATACGGTAATTTAATAAATTACAAACTTGGAAAAAATGAGAAAAGATGCTCATAAAATATTAAAATGACCAAAATACCCTTGTAAATTATATAATATTGCAGAGAACATGGGAACAGAGATATTATTATAAAATCTATGAGGAAATGAGACATTCTAATTAAGAAAATTACCAACTATGGTTAAAAGAGTAATTAAGTAATTAAGGGCTAATTACTTAAGCATAAGCAAAGGAAATTCAGTAATAATTATGGGAAGCTCAGAAATTAGTGGAAATTAGTTGAATATTAGTAAAAATATATTTACTAATTAATTGGAAATTTTTGTGAAAAATAGTTGAGTTTAGGTATTTTTAAAGCCTAAATACAAGAATGGACCAATTAAGGATTTTTGGTGGAATTTTTGGAAAAATTAAACAAATAAATCATTAAATAATTAATTAAATAAAAAAATAAATGTTCTGGTGTAGAACACAGATTGTCTAGCCCTGAGGGGCTAGGATGTTGGTGTAGATGGGGACTTGACCTAGGAGAGATTCCTAGGGCCTACGTACCCTGAAAAGGGATCAAAGTCCACGTAGTTCGAGTATTGATGGATGAGGCGTTTAGCCAGAGGGGGTCTGTATGCTCTGAGACGGCTGTCTGTGAATAGCCGGAGTGTAGACCGTTGTAGAAGATCGATGCCGATCTCTTAGGTTCACGCTCTATATGTAGATGGCTCCCACGTTGTGCGTGTCCAAGGATCGTGCAAACCGCCCTGGTCATGGCTGGGTCCCACAGTTAGTGGGTTGTGATAGTGAGATAGTGGGCCTTGACTAGGTCCATAACAGTTGCCCCCAAGCTCGGTAGTTCAGGTCTCTGAATTGCCGAGATTAGTTGTTTGATTGACTGCGCCATACGGACTTGGCCGAGCTATATCCAGTGTGCGCACACTGTGGAGTTTGCTCATTTCAAATGCTTGTTCGAGTTTGCTTTAATCCCGGTTATTGACAACTGTATAGTAATTGCCCCCCAGCCTGGTAGTCCAGGTCTCTGGGCTTCCGGGGTGGATTTGTTGAATCCAGATATCGTATCGGAGTTGCTGCCACTCGTTTGATTTTGATTTTGATAAAGTGTCTATCCGAGTTTCAAAGAACTTCGGAGTTACTTGTCTTCTGATTGAATTGCCCCCAGACATGTAGTCCAGGTGGTTAATTTTGCTTTGAAACTTGTCTGTTTCTTTTTATGATCGCCAATATCTCTTCTTCTTTGATCATCCGGGTCTCCGGGTTTGTTTGCAAGGGCTGATAACAGCGGCCTCGCGTAATTTGGAAACCGGGCTAAGTCTAGGAAGCGCCCGACTTGCGAAAGCTTACGGTGGCGGCTTCGCTTGGCTGAAAAGCCGGTTCGATGACCCTTGCACGGAGCCTTGATCAGAATCGTATTAACTGTAACCGGGTCCGCTTCTTTTCATTAATGTAATGTTTCATCCGTGTCCACGATGAACGATATAGAGAACTCATTTGTTTTTGGAGTACTATTAAGTGACCAGGGCCAAGGTCATAGATGTGATATGCGAGAATGCGTGGAAAGCGCGTTTGGTATTGAAACCGTAAAGTGGTGAGGATCAGTATTCAAACTGCCTCGTATAATTCCGGTTCGTTGACCGGTCATCCTAGGATAAAGGGAAGTTGTCACCGCCCGGGTTTGGTTTTTCACCAAAGCGTCCGAACATTTCGACTGATCGTGGTCGGCATGACAGTTCCGCTTGATATCCCGGAGTAAGTTAGGAAGCGTCCGGGCTGCTATAGCTCTACGGAGACAACTCCCTCTGACTGAAAAGCCGGGTTTTATTCTTCAGTTCGTATTTGAATTACGATCGGGTTCAGTGACCCTGTATTTGCTCTTTCGTTTCTGTCTTTGTCGTTAGCAATTTGAGGAGATTGAATCAATGCTCTCGACTGAGAGTTTCTTTAGACGGAGCCCGGATTTTAACCGTATTAAGTGTAACCGGGATTCGCCTTCAAATCTACACGGAGCCGGGATTTTAACCAGGTTTGGTGTAACCGGGGTCCGCCTTCAAATTTACACGGAGCAGGGATTTTAACCAGATTCGGTGTAACCGAGGTCCGCCTTCAAATTTACACGGAGCCGGGATTTTAACCAGATTCGGTGTAACTAGGGTCCGCCTTATTTTAACCAGGTTTGGTGTAACCGGGTTCCGCCTTCTTTTCATGTTCGTCAACACTTTATGCAGAGCCCGGATTTTAAACGTATTAGGTGTAATCGGGTTCCGCCTTCAAATTTACACGGAGCCGGGATTTTAACCAGATTCGGTTTAACCGGGGGCCGCCTTCAACGGAGTCGGGATTTTAGCCGGATTTGGCGTAATATTGTGCCGAGAAATATCTGTAACTGATTTCTCCGACTTCGTAAGTTGGCAACAACGGGTATATTGCGAGTAACACTTTGATAGCTCCAATTTCAATTTTTCATTTTTCATCATGACAAGCAAGAATAGATAATAACAATATGGCTAAGCTGGCATCTCTTTCTCTGGTTTTCACAACACGCAGAACCTGAGGGAATGCCACGTGAACTTCTTCTAGGGACTTTCTTGCTTATTCTCCTTCAACAAGTAACTCCAATGGATGGTTGGAGGAGATTAGATTCGACTCTTTCTCAAAATTGTTAGGACTATTTCTTGCGCTATGCAGCTGATCCAAGCATTTATCAGGATTTGATAGTGATCCCGGGAGCCCCTCCTTGAGGACTTTATCAGTAGTTGCCACTGAGCATGTGTCCATTAAAAAAGCAGGAAAGCAGTCTTATTTCTTTCAAGATTCTTGGTGCTAAATATTCAATTTAGACGTTGACTTTGTAAGTTGTAACTTTGATGACTGAGAATTCTTCCCTTGAATCTCCAGATTTTTACATAAAGAACAAATCCACACCACTGAATAAAGCGGGATGGTTTGCGCATGCGACAAGAATGAGAATCAGAAACAATTTCCCAAACCCAATTGAGCTCCTTTTGTCTTCATTGGAGGAGACAAATTTAACCTCCTCACACTCAACAAACATTATGATAAGAAGGTAAATGACTTATGCGCAACCAAATTTCTCGATAAGCAAGATTTAATTAGATATCTAAAAATCTTCTGGATTGGATAAGAAGACAATTCGATCCCAACGCATGTATAATGTTCGCAAGTGGAAAATTCAAATAAAAGGAGGCAAGGTTTGGAATTAAACTTATCTCATCAGAAAGAATGTCATAGCACCCCTGACGGTTGGCAAGTGAATATGAGACGTTGTAGCTTTGAGACGGAAACTCAATTCTCTTTGGATGCTCAAATTCAAGGCTTCCTATACTTTGCCACTCATCCCATGATCTGCAAAGATGTAGGATGTACGGTTGTCCATAAAATAATCTTGAACAAGATTATAAACACTTTCAGCTACATGGCTATCTACTTTAACATTGTTGAGATAGATGGAGGAATAAGGCCTATGTGAATGGCCATTTATTAGAGTCACAACCCAGTAGGTGCAGGAGTATAACAAGATTATCCTGTAGAAGTAACTCCTTCAACTTTGAGCCCTCCCTGATGCAACTCAACAGTATTTTCACTTTTAACCGTTAGATGCTTCAACATTTTAAAACTGTGTTTCCCCATGGAGCTGCATTTAGAAACTTCACTCTCAACGAGTTTGGAAAATATTTTGATCGTCGAAGCTAAGAAGAGATGTTCTAGTGAAAGCATTATGATGCCTGCAATAAAGGAAGCTGCATCGGAAACAAGGTCAGGCAACTTGACCTCTCTTGCACTGTAGTGAAATAACAAATTCTCCAAGTCATCAATGATCTTGACGAGTTTGCTTCTTGCGTCATCATTAGCATCAACATAAGTGTTTAATTGTCAGAAACATAGCCTCCCAAAACCACAGGAGTGTCTTTTTCAGATTGAACCATTAACTTAGCAGATAGCGCCTGGTTTCTTCGACTGTGTCTTCCTTTCAAAGGTTTGGCCGTACCGACATCAAGTGATTCTAGGGGTATGCCTAAGTAACAATGGAAGAAGACCTATGGTGTATATGTTGCTGGGATAAAACTTGGCTTTGATAGCTTCTAGGACTTGAGATTCCAGGTGTTGGAAAGTGTTGATGATGATTGTTGGTGATGTCAAGCAGTTTTGTGTCTCTGTTCTTAGGAAATCGAACAATATAATGTCTCGTTATGTCGGTGGTTCTGATAAAACTTGGTATGCTTTGCGTCTCATATTTGGTATCCCAGGAATCCAATCTAGAGGCTTGTCCAGTGCGCTTTTGGTGATGGATTCAGTATCTTTGAATGGAATAATTCCTCTGTACGTAAAAACAGAGCTCCGCCAAGCCTCCGGAATGAAGAAGAGGATGAATTCTCTGCTTCTCCACAAATTGCTGGACTTTGCCGAGCTACCCGAGGGACGGACTGAGGAATACGGGGGGCCACAAATTATTGCTTCACAATGCTTAAGAACCTGAGACGATCGAGGAACATGATCGAGAACATACCCCCCAGAGTCACGTCTGGCTCCGTTGATTATGACGAAGGTTGGGTGGCGAAGTGGGGTGACGTGGCAACTAACCATCGTAGAATGCTCTTAGGCTGTCCAACAACTCGGGTTCATCACTAAGAAAATTATCTCGGATCAGTGATCTCAGCTGCAATAGTATCTCGGCTCAGCTATCATCTTGGCTCATCAGGATCTCGGCTCTGTCAACAAAGCCGGCATGTTCCTCCACCACTTCTCAAACAAACGGAGTCACAGTGTTGGAGCTTTTGACCATTTAAATTATCATACGATAGAATTTTGAGATGTCGTAACCCCAGTACACGTGCAACTCTGATTGGCTCCATGCATACTCAATGGAACTCGGCTTATCCCTTTCAGGCGTGGTGGGAGTTGTTGTTTCACATGCTTATTGTCTCGGTTCAGATTCATCTCCTCGATCTCGGCAGTTGAGTCAGATTTCTTTCTCTTCTGCCATTATTTCCTTAAGAAGGATCGGTCTCAATTGGTTTTCATTGTCGAACTGCCTAGTTGAGTAGAGAAAACCGTGATAAAAATATAAATAGAAGATCGGCCACGTCTCGACACCTCTTCTGACGACTAATCAATATATCATCTGGCCTCCCTAATGTATCGTAAGATTCTCGGATACAGAATCCTCCCAGGGGTAGTTGGACTAGGTGAATATTGGTGGAAACAAGATGAATCCCATCTCGGTGAGGACGAATCCTGGCGGTGAGCGAGTCGAGATTTAAACTACTAAAGTTGAGTGAATGTACCCGGAGGTGATTTCCTCTTACGAAGAGAATGACAATTCCCTGGGTGTCGGAAAAATGCTGGTACAGTGGAATGAAATTGACCATCGTTGGTCACGGGAATCGAAGTTTATAGATCCCCACGGTCGGCGCCACTGTTCTGGTGTAGAACATAGATTGTCTAGCCTTGAGGGGCTAGGATGTTGGTGTAGATGGGGACTTGACCTAGGAGAGATTCCTAGGGCCTACGTACCCTGAAGAGGGATCAAAGTCCACGTAGTTCGAGTATTGATGGATGAGGCGTTTAGCCAGAGGGGGTCTCAGATGCTCGAGACGCCTGTCTGTGAATAGCCGGAACGTAGACCGTTGTAGAAGATCGATGCCGATCTCTTAGGTTCACGCTCTATATGTAGATGGCTCCCACGTTGTGCGTGTCCAAGGATCGTGCAAACCGCCCTGGTCATGGCTGGGTCCCACAGTTAGTGGGTTGTGATAGTGAGATAGTGGGCCTTGACTAGGTCCATAACAATAAATATTTGTTAAAATTAAAAGAGGGCCAGCCGAATTGCACAAAGAAAAAATGAAGAAATAAATGAAAGATTAATATTATAACATTTGTTTCAATTAAGCACATGTTCTTTATTATTTTATAATATAATTGAATGTGATGAATAGTAATTAGGAAATTAGGAAACGGATCCTATCTAGAGATCTAGAAATGGGAATTCCAAAGTCAAGGTAAAATATTGATCGGTGAGTTTTTACCTTTAAGTGACCTCTTCCGGAAGTCAATTATGAGTCCGTTTGTGCATTTTCCTAATAAGACGAAATAGGGAAAAATGCAGATAGGCACATTTTTTGATATGAAGAAAATAAATTCTAACTCAATATCTAGGAATTATTTTGAATTTATATGGACATATTTGGAATCAGTGAATTTTTCTGAAGAAGTTGATGCTTTCAGAAATGCGTTCTGAAACCGGACGCGTTCGGACACGTTTTTCGAGAAAACTTCAACTGGACTGTTGGAGCCCTATATGGAATCAAAATTTAGGTTAACTTGAACATTTCTACTAAGTGAGTATATGTCTTCAAAGTTGTAAATCCAGAATTTTGAGATTTTTCAAATTACGCGAATCGGGAACCGATCGGAGAAATTCATCCGAAAGGCTTCTGGAAGGTGACACGTGGCCACCTCCCATTGGCCAATGGATGCCACCTAAGCAAGGGGGCAGGTCGGCCAAGAAGAAGGAGGAAGAAGAGAAAACTTTTTGAAAAAGTTACTTTGGACGGTCCAGATCGATTCTCACAAAGTTGATCCGACGGCCGAAATCCTGCACATTTGTCTATAAATACCCCCCTTCTCTTCATTTTCACACCATTTTCACTTCTTCTAGCCGAAATCTAGAGGAGAAACAAGAGAGAGAAGCTCTGGGGAAAATGAAGAAGTCTTCAACGGGTAAGTCTTTCGGTCTTTAGCTTTTAAGTTATAGTTTTTAGTTCAGTAGTTGGTAGAATTGTTAGTTAGATTTAGGAAGTAGGGGATGAAATTCCTATTTTTTTTTAGGCCTCATTGCATTGCAAAAAAATGCCTGAAGAGGTAAAAACATGGTAGGGATCGAGTCTCCGAAAAGTTGAAGCTTTTGTAGTTCTTTCAAAAGTAGGGGTTGTAATGCTAGAATAGCCTTTAATTTTTCAAGTATGATTCGATATCATATGGGAGGGCTATTTTAGTCTTTATTTTCGAAAATCAAAATGGCATCGAAGTTCTGGCAACATTTTGGGAAGAAAATTAGTCGGAGTAACGAAGTGCTGGCGAAATTCCGCCAATTAGGGGTAGAAGGGCAAAATGGTAATTTTTACCTAAAATGCCAGATATAATGTCAAATCACTAATAGAAGTGATATTATTCTTATAGGATATCAGAATCTCTGATTTGCTGCCGTTACGCTGCCCAACGAACCGCTGTTTGAAGTTCACGTTTTTCCGTAAAAGTACATTTTCCGCCGGTAGTACCTAACGTCGCAAACGAAGGTACGGACGCGTACTGTAACACTAATCTTGTGCTTCTTAAATACATATATATCAAAGATACGTTCGTAGACCGATATACAGGCAGTTTTATACGGGTTATGTCATGGTAACGCCGTTATGTTTTCCTAGCGCTGAGGACACGACTGTACATCGTGGCACTGGTGAATAGTGCATGCTGTTATTGTTTTACATTGTGGGGCTTACATATTGCTTGTAGCTTATGTTTTGTCGGCATAATGATCATGCATCTGCTGTATGCTTATGTGATGATATAATGTTGTATTAGCTCTAGAATATCTGTTGTCTATATACTGTATTGTTTGGGTATGAGGTTAACCGTTACCTGAGATTCAATATGGTGAATTGAATCTCAGCTGTAGCTTCAGGGTCAGGAGGACCACGGTTTGGAGATCGGGGCAAGCAACAGGAGTAGACGTGCAGCCGAAGCATATCTTTACTTTTTCCCTTTCTGTTTGGTGCCGAAGGCAAGGCTAGTTTACGTGGGTATGCCGTAAGTCACTGCTAACCCGGTGAGGCCCCCATGGTAGACACTTACCTGGCCATTCTGTTCGGATAACGGAGTTAGGTCCTTAAGCCTTTTAACTTTGAGCACATTTTTGAAAATGAGTACTGATAAGGCCATTGGGGTAATGTGTAGAGATGGACAGAGACGAAGAGCCCGTCCTAGACCCATACTACAATTACTACGGAATGTGGAGACGTCCTGCCAGGAGATCCATCCCTTCGTCAGCACCCAAACCCTCGGAAAACCCATCCCCAATGACTACGGAAGAAGATCCCATCGAAGATAATGACGACGACCTCCCTGTAGATCGAAATTCCTACAATGCACAATTTGAGGAGCCTGAATTCGAAAATCACCCTGAACATGTTTCCCCTTGGGATCCAGATCGCGTGGAAACCGACCCCATAACTCCTAGCTACTACTATAGAGAGTATAGTGAGTCTGGCCCATCGTACCATCCTACATCTAGGTATTCTAACCTAGAATCCATTAGTCAAAGTCTGAACGAGTTGGTAGTTGAGGACCAACCTGAACCCGGAAGACCTACTGACTCAACACACTCCTCTGTCGGAGATAATTTTGACTACCCGGATATCCAACCTTTTGACGACGAAGAAGCCGAACCAGAAGATTTTCACTATGTCCTGAACGATAATGATACGTTAGTCATTCTGCTGGAGAACTTTTTCGTTGAAGCTATGAATCTCACTAACACTATCCAAAGTAGATACCTTGTGTTTTTAAGCCTAATCTCAAACTATCAAGCCAGTAATAGCCAACATTCACCCGCAGATTGGGTTAGGACCATTCTGTATTTCTTTCCCTGTACCCGCTTTTGGGCAAGGTTTATCAACGAGCTGTTAGACGACGGACCCATCTTGGGTGTCAGTATTCACCTTCGTTACCTGAAGAGTATAGTTCGCCTTTACATGTAGATGGAAAGCATCAGCGCAAGGAAGCTGTGGATGGTAGAAATTAGGAAGTTTAGTTTGTATCTCCAAGCACCCCTGGGAGATTGTGAAATATGTTTTGAATAAAGAGGGGTTGTAACATGGTTGTATCTAGTTTGACTTGTATTAGGAGTAGACCAACTTATATGTAAAAATGTTGTGAAATGAATATATGTGAATATATATGTTTTGATGTACAAATCAATGTGCCATTTCTAATGTTTACATATCTGTTATTAAATAAAGGAAAAGAAATAAAACATGGTCATTATGAGAGGGGCTGGTGCACCAAGAGGAAGGGGCCGAGGCAGAGGCCGAGGTCGTGGAAGACAAGGAGGCAGAGAACAGCCTCAAATAGGAGCAATTCCTGAGAGAAATAATATACCAAACCAACCGGACGAGAACGAAGTCCAAGAGCTAAGAAGAACTCTGCAAGAACAAAGGGCTATCATAGATACACTGGTAGCTAGACAACGTCAACAGGAGGAGGAAGCTCGGAGACAGCTAGAAGCACATCGAAATGCAGAAGAAAACGAAGAAGAAGAAGAAAATAATGAAGAGGAGAATGAGAATGATGAATACAATGAAGAAGACAGAGAATCGAAGGTCACAATCACCTCCACGACGAGGAAGAGAAAGAACCACTCAAAACCGGTAAACCAAGTTCGCAAGCTGAAACCACCTGGTTTCCGAGGAAAGAGTGAGCTAGCTGAGGATTGGCTTTTGAGTCTTGAAAAGATTTTTGAAGTCATAGAGTGCCCTGGAAATCGGATGGCCCAGCTAGCAATATACAAGCTTGAGGGAGATGCCCACAGATGGTGGAAGAGTGTTTCCACAACCCTGCCAAGCCCTGTCACTTGGGAGATGTTCCTTGAACAGTTTAACGAACAGTACTTTCCTCCCTCAACACGGGTAATTAAAGAAGAGGAATTTCGCAGATCAAGCAAGGAAATGAAGAGTCATTCGACGACTACTTCGCCGTTTCACCAACCTGTCACGGTATTCATCATACCTAAAAATCCACAAGAATGAGAGCTGGAAGGCTAACCGACTAGTAACCGGACTGAGGTACGATATAAGGGCAAGGTTAGTATCTCAGCAATTTCCGAAAATGGCCCAAGCAGTGGAATCCTGCTGGATGACAGAGCGCAACTTGAGGGAACTGCACAAATCCCGAAGCCAGGACGGAAACAATGCAAACCGCGGTGGGTCTAACCGCGGAGGTTCCTCACAAAAGAGGAAGGCGCCTTGGAACAATAACCAGGGTGGGAACAAAAGACCCTACCAACCGGGGCAACAGAATAACCCTGCATGCACCGGGATCCCAGACGTGTCCAAAATGCAAGAAGTACCATCCAGGAGCCAACTGTGATGGGAAATAAGTCTGCTTCAAGTGTCAGAAGCCAGGACACATTAGCCGGGATTGTCCCGAGAAGGCTGCAGAGACGAGACCTCAGAGTGCTGGCCGGATCTTTGCATTGACAAACACCGAAGCCAGAAAATCTCCAGAAATGGTTCAAGGTACCATCTATCTCAATGGAAATCTACTTGAGGCATTGTAAGATTCAGGATCCAGTCATTCGTTTATTTCTTGTGATTGTGCAAGTCGTTTAGGATTGCATGCTGGTAGATTACCTTTTGATCTGGTAGTGTCTACACCACTTGGTGTGAAGTCCTTAGCTTCTGATGCGTGTATGAACTGTATCGTAACGTGGATAGACGAGTTTCAAAAGTAGATCTGATCCGTCTACCTCTTCACGGCATCAACGTCATACTCCGTCAATCAAGCAATGACCAACGGTGCGATGATCGACTGTGGCAAGAAGAAGATATTCTTTTCCGGAGACAAAGTTGATGTGAGCCTGAATTTTCTCTCCGCTACAGAAGCTGATCGATGTGTGAAACAGGGATGCCATGCCTTCATGGTATTCTTCTCAGTTAAAGCAGAAGCTGACCTTTCGCTTCAGGACATTCCTGTGGTGAACGATTTTCCTGATGTATTTCCAGAGGATCTCACAGAGTTACCTCCTGTCCGAGAAGTGGAGTTCAAAATTGATCTGATGCCTGGCACAGGATCAATATCAAAGGCGCCGTATCGAATGGCTCCAAATGAAATGCAAGAGTTGAAGAAGCAGTTGGAAGAACTTCTGAAGAAGGGGTTCATTCGACCCAGTGTATCACCCTGGGGAGCTCCAGTGCTTTTTGTGAAAAAGAAAGATAGAAGTTTCCGACTCTGCATTGATTACCGTGAACTCAGCAAGGTGACAGTCAAAAACAAGTATCCACTTCCCTGGATTGATGATCTATTGGATCAATTATCTGATTCCACGGTCTTTTCGAAGATTGATTTGCGTTCGGGATATCACCAGCTGCGAGTTAAAGATGATGATATTTCCAAGACGGCTTTCGTAACTGTGCACGGCACTACGAATTCCTCGTGATGCCCTTCGGATTGACAAATGCGCCTGCGGTATTCATGGATTACATGAACCGTATCTTCCGACAACACTTAGACCAATTTGTGGTAGTGTTCATTGATGATATTCTCATCTACTCCAAGAGTAAAGAAGAGCATGAATAACATCTACGACGTGTGTTGAGTATACTCAAGGAGAAGCAACTCTATGCAAAGCTGAGTAAATGTGAATTTTGGCTGCCGGAAGTGAAATTTCTGGGCCATGTGTTATCAAGCGGCGGAGTCGCAGTTGATCCAGGCAAAGTGGAAGCAGTTCTGGACTGGAAACTCCAGAGACAGTGACGGAGATCCGTAGTTTTCTGGGTCTGGCGGGATACTACCGCAGATTCATACGGGATTTCTCGCGTCTTGCCCTACCATTGACAAAGCTTACGAGGAAGAATCAACCCTTTGTATGGGGCGATGATTGTGAGGAGAGCTTTCAGAAACTGAGGGAGAGGTTGACTACAGCACCAGTGTTAATTATCCCCGATCCAGATGAGACCTATGTTGTCTACAGTGATGCCAGTGGGCAGGGATTGGGATGTGTCCTCATGCAGCAGGCAGAGTGGTGGCTTATGCCTCTCATCAGCTGAAGCCTCATGAATTAAACTATCCTACACACGATTTAGAGCCGCGGCTATCGTGTTTGCTTTGAAGATATGGAGGCATTATTTGTACGGTGTAACCGTAGAGTTGTACTGTGACCACAAAAGCCTAAAATACCTGTTCGATCAACGGGAACTCAACATTAGACAGCGTCGATGGATGGAGTTGATTAAAGATTATAACCTGAAGATCAATTATCATCCAGGTAAAGCAAATGTAGTTGCTGATGCTCTTAGCAGGAAGTCGGTAACGGTGCAAGTTGCATATATGATGATACAAGAACAGAAGTTACTTGAAGATTTTAGAGATCTGAGTCTGTCGAGTCAAGTCAGCATGGGTCGTCACGCACCAGCTGATGCCTATCTTGCAACTCTTCTTGTAAGTCAGGGAGAGTATGATCTGTGCGACAAAATTGAAGAAGCTCAGAAGCAAGATGATTGGGCAATGGAGATACGTGAGAAGATCTCCAAGGGTGAGACCCAAGACCATGACCTATCACCTGGTGGTTTGGTCAGGTACAAAAAGAGAATCTACATACCGCCGGTTGATGAACTAAGGCGGAAAACACTGGTTGAGGCTCACAAGAGTAAGTACACTCTGCATCTAGGCATAGTCAAGATGTACCAGAGTATGAAATCTGAACTTTGGTGGCCCGGTTTGAAGAGAGATGTAGCTGATTACGTGGCCAAATGCTTGACATGTCAGAAAGTAAAGATTGAACACCGTCGACCCCCTGGTCTTTTACAAGGACTAGAGCTGCCGGAATGGAAATGGGAGAACATCACCATGGATTTTGTGGTGGGTCTGCCCAAAATCAGAAACCATGATACAATTTGGGTAGTTGTTGACAGATTAACCAAGTCAGCACACTTCATTCCCATCAGTATCCACTATTCTCCGGAACGATTGGCAGAGATTTACATCAAGGAGATAGTAAGGTTACACGGTGTCCCTAAGAGCATTGTCTCTGACCAGGGATACGCGTTTCAAATCCCGTTTACGCGAGGCTGTTCATGAAGGTATGGGTACCAAGTTGAAGTTTAGTTCGGCGTATCACCCTCAAACCGACGGTCAATGCGGCGAACAATACGAGGATTTGGAGGATATGTTGCGAGCATGTGCCACGGATTTTAAAGAAAGTTGGGATCAACATCTTTCGCTAGCGAGTTTGCATATAACAACAGTTATCATGCTAGTATACAAATGGCCCCGTTCGAGGCATTGTATGGGCGGAAGTTTCAATCACCCTTATGCTGGACAGATTCGTCTGAAAGGCAATTACTTGGGCCGGACATGCTTGAGCAGACCTCCGAGCAGATAGCGCTAATCAAGAAAAGACTCCTTGCAGCACATAGCAGGCAGAAAAGCTATGCTGACAAGAGAAGAAGACCTCTGAAGTTCTATGTCGGCGACCATGTATTTCTAAAGTTATCCCCGGTTACTGGTGTCGGCAGAACACTTAAGAGGAAGAAACTCAGTCCAAGGTATGTTGGACCGTTCGAAATTTTGGCGGCACGAGGAGAAGTCGCTTATCAGATAGCTTTACCCCGAACCTGAGTAATCTCCACGACGTTTTCCACGTGTCACAACTAAAGAAATACCAGCCGGACCGAGGTCATGTCATTGAGTACGAAGACGTTGAAGTACGGCATGATAATACTTTCGTGGTTGAGCCAGAACAGATCATTGATCACAAGGAGAAACGGCTCAGAAATAAGACTATTCTGATAGTGAAGGTGGTCTGGAAGGGTTTGACACCTGAAGAGGCAAATTGGGAAACCGAGAGTGACATGAAGGAGAAGCACCCAGAGTTCATGGCCCGAAGTTTAGTTAGTATAGATTAAATTTCGAGGGCGAAATTTTATGTAAGGGGGGAGAAATGTAATACCTGGATTTTTATTATCTGGAATATTATAAATAAATTGGATATTTATGATAAGCAAAGTTTTGATCTCTAAACTCGTGTGATCATAGCCTATTTCTAAGTAGAATTTCTGCATGAAATTAGGGAGTTTATGGGCCAAAGTGCCAAAATGACCAAAATGCCCCTGCAAAGGGTAATTAACTTAGAAAATTTATGAAAAATCCTGAAAGGCAGTATAATGATCAATTGAATTAAAATAGTATATTATCTCTAAATACGGTAATTTAATAAATTACAAACTTGGAAAAAATGAGAAAAGATGCTCATAAAATATTAAAATGACCAAAATACCCTTGTAAATTATATAATATTGCAGAGAACATGGGAACAGAGATATTAGTATAAAATCTATGAGGAAATGAGACATTCTAATTAAGAAAATTACCAACTATGGTTAAAAGAGTAATTAAGTAATTAAGGGCTAATTACCTAAGCATAAGCAAAGGAAATTCAGTAATAATTATGGGAAGCTAAGAAATTAGTGGAAATTTGTTGAATATTAGTAAAAATATATTTACTAATTAATTGGAAATTTTTGTGAAAAATATTTGAGTTTAGGTATTTTTAAAGGCTAAATACAAGAATGGACCAATTAAGGATTTTTGGTGGAATTTTTGGAAAAATTAAACAAATAAATCATTAAATAATTAATTAAATAAAAAAATAAATATTTGTTAAAATTAAAAGAGGGCCAGCCGAATTGCACAAAGAAAAAATGAAGAAATAAATGAAAAATTAATATTATAACATTTGTTTCAATTAAGCACATGTTCTTTATTATTTTATAATATAATTGAATGTGATGAATAGTAATTAGGAAATTAGGAAACGGATCCTATCTAGAGATCTAGAAATGGGAATTCCAAAGTCAAGGTAAAATATTGATCGGTGAGTTTTTACCTTTAAGTGACCTCTTCCGGAAGTCAATTCTGAGTCCGTTTGTGCATTTTCCTAATAAGACGAAATAGGGAAAAATGCAGATAGGCACATTTTTGGATATGAAGAAAATAAATTCTAACTCAATATCTAGGAATGAGTTTGAATTTATCTGGACATATTTGGAATCAGTGAATTTTTCTGAAGAAGTTGATGCTTTCAGAAATGCGTTCTGAAACCGGACGCGTTCGAACACGTTTTTCGAGAAAACTTCAACTGGACAGTTGGAGCCCTATATGGAATCAAAATTTAGGTTAACTTGAACATTTCTACTAAGTGTGTATATGTCTTCAAAGTTGTAAATCCAGAATTTTGAGATTTTTTCGAAATTACGCGAATCGGGAACCGATCGGAGAAATTCATCCGAAAGGCTTCTGGAAGGTGACACGTGGCCACCTCCCATTGGCCAATGGATGCCACCTAAGCAAGGGGGCAGGTCGGTCAAGAAGAAGGAGGAAGAAGAGAAATTTTTTTGAAAAAGTTACTTTGGACGGTCCAGATCGATTCTCACAAAGTTGATCCGACTAGAAATCCCGCACATTTGTCTATAAATACCCCCTTCTCTTCATTTTCACACCATTTTCACTTCTTCTAGCCGAAATATAGAGGGAGAAACAAGAGAGAGAAGCTCTGGGGAAAATTCTGCAGAAGTCTTCAACGGGTAAGTCTTTCGGTCTTTAGCTTTTAAGTTATAGTTTTTAGTTCAGTAGTTGGTATAATTGTTAGTTAGATTTAGGAAGTAGGGGATGAAATTCCTATTATTGTTTTTAGGCCTCATTGCATTGAAAAAAATGCCTGAAGAGGTAAAAACAAGGTAGGGATCGAGTCTCCGAAAAGTTGAAGCTTTTGTAGTTCTTTCAAAAGTAGGGGTTGTAATGCTAGAATAGCCTTTAATTTTTCAAGTATGATTGGATATCATATGGGAGGGCTATTTTAGTCTTTATTTTCGAAAATCAAAATGGCGTCGAAGTTCTGGCGAAATTTTGGGAAGAAAATTAGTCAGAGTAACGAAGTGCTGGCGAAATTCCGCCAATTAGGGGTAGAAGGGCAAAATGGTAATTTTTACCTAAAATGCCCTGCCCGACGAACCGCTGTTTGAAGTTCACATTTTTCCGTAAAAGTACGTTTTCCGCCGGTAGTACCTAACGTCGCAAACGAAGGTACGTACATGTACTGTAACACTAATCTTGTGCTTCTCAAATACATATATATCAAAGATACGTTCGTAGACCGATATACAGGCAGTTTTATACGGGTTATGTCATGGTAACGCCGTTATGTTTTCCTAGCGCTGAGGACACGACTGTACATCGTGGCACTGGTGAATAGTGCAGGCTGTTATTGTTTTACATTGTGGGGCTTACATATTGCTTGTAGCTTATGTTTTTTCGGCATAATGATCATGCATTTGCTGTATGCTTATGTGATGATATACTGTTGTATTAGCTCTAGAATATCTGTTGTCTATATCTTGTATTGTTTGGGTATGAGGTTAGCAGTTACACGAGATTCAATATGGTGAATTGAATCTCATTTGTAGCTTCGTGGTCGGGAGGACCACGGTTCGGAGATCGGGGCAAGCAACGGAGTAGACGTGCGGCGAAGCATATCTTTACTTTATCGCTTCTGTTTCTCTGTTATCTTATTTCTGAATCTTAGGATTACTGTAATCAATACAATGTTACACAATGGTTGATGTTTTGACTATGAATCAATTACTCTTTCACTCCATTGCTCTACTCTGAATTTTTTAAA
Organism: Acacia pycnantha; assembly: GCA_025563575.1. Classification (NCBI taxonomy): domain Eukaryota; kingdom Viridiplantae; phylum Streptophyta; class Magnoliopsida; order Fabales; family Fabaceae; genus Acacia; species Acacia pycnantha. The sequence goes on along the minus strand of JAMWYP010000570.1, from coordinate 193,401 downwards.
AAAAAAATTCCGCTTTAAAAATGGGATGTTACATCTTGTCCATCTAGCGACAATTAGCAAAATTAACAGAATTAGTGACCCATAACAAAATTAACGGTGTTAACTTCAGGTCTTAGTCCTTTTAAAACTATAAGGACTAATGATTTTAAATGAAATAAACTTGAGACCAAAATCCAAACCACAATAAACTTTTAAGTAGCAAAAGTAGGTTTAACCCATCTTTATACACAAAAAATGAAAAGCAATATAGAGCAAGAAACTGATATGCAACAACATTTAAAAATCCTATATATCACTGACTATGGTCGAAATGTTTTGCAAGCCTAAGGCTTCATTTAGTGTTCTTTTCGTAAGAGAATCTGCCATAAGGTTATTATCTCTTCCTTTATCTTAGAACTCAACTTACCAATTCCAATAAATCATGTCCTTAACAATTGAAAACATTGCCCAATCATTTTGTGTTTCAGGAACCTCATTCAAGACCAAATGTATTGTCTCAGCCGAGTATATTCTTTGCACCCCAATCCCAAGTTCTCTTTAGACCGATCAATCATCCCCATAACTCAGCTGTGAGATGGTCTCCATCCTCATAAATCTGCCTTTGGTATGCCTCTGCACCCAACGCTGTCGAACAAAGGAGAGAACTCGCCGTCAACTTGCACTACGTGTCACCCATTTGTTTCTTCAAAATTCGATATGTTGAGGTGGGTTTGATGTGAGTTAATCTTAATCCCACAGAGGGTGTTGGATGTGTGTGCCATACATCCTAAAATAGCACTTGCTCTAGCCAATATAGTATTCAGTTTAGTACAAATTTTAGAATGGATACAATCATTTCGAGCCTACAATAAGAGCAAAGAGATAATGAAGAAAATTCATTTTCCTATGATACTTGGTATTTCCCACCATGTTCATGTTTATCTTTAGCCAATCTTGGAGGCCACCTTCAAGAAAGTGGCTTTGAAATTGCAGTTTAATGATGATCTCCCAGAAACGTTAAGTTTCTTCACAATCTCTTACCACATAGATCTCATCCTCCAATGCTTCCTTGCACCTATCGCAGGTCCCATTCTTATGCAACCCTCTCTTCCATTCTATTTTGTTTGTAACAAGTCTTTCGATCATGATTCAATAGCTAGGCAAACGTTTTACATCGTTTAGGAATTTTCAGCTTCCATATATTCTCCCAGCTATGTGCACAACCATCATTCTCTAGGTTGAGAGTCATAAATTAAAGGCAGACTTTGTAGTAAAATCACTGCTCTTCTCCCATTTCCACCTAACTTTGACAACCCCATCTTTGCTTAAAAGAGAGTCTTGCTTCGTAATTAAACCCCAACCTAATTCCATCATGAAGGCCTTGTTTTGTTCTTTGATAAGGCGCATGCCAAGTCCCCCTTTCTACTTTTCTGAACATACTTTGTCCCAAGAGATTAGATGCATCTTACTTTGATTACCAAAAGAATCCTACAAGTATTCTTGAACTTTCCTCTCAATTAACTCACAAGTGCTATCTGGGAGGTAAGCTTTTTTCATGGCATAAATGGGCATAGCATTAACCCTTGACTTAATTAGGGTGTCTCGTCCTGTGAACAAAATATTGTTTATATTCCAGCTATTGAGACGGCTCTTGACTTTGTCAATAATGAACTGGTATGTGAATGATAAATCTGTTGTTTGCTCATGTGCTGTTAATGTTGTTCCGTAACCCATACATGGTATATGTAAACATGAGGTTAACCGTTACCTGGGGTCCAGTTGCAATGGACCTCAGCCCTTAATATAGCTTCAGGGTCGGGAGGACCAAGGACTGAGGAGAAGAGTAAGCAACATGCATAGAGACCCGGCTGCAGACCATCTTTTGTTGCCACAGCGTGGGGATCGCCAGAGAGACGCTCTTGTTGTTATTTACTTTCAAAAACTCTCGGATCAATGTACCGCCAGTTGGCATTTTGAATATGAATATCAGTTACTCTTTTGCTCCGTTGCTCTACTCTGATGGAAAAAAAAATTATACTGCTTTTGAAAATGGGATGTTACACTTTTGGTATCAGAGCAGTAGTCCTGGCATAGATCTGACTATGTTATTCCAAACCTTTTGGTGCCGAAGGCAAGGCTAGTCTATGTGGGTGCGCCAATTAGTCGCCGTGAACTCGGTGAGGCCCCCATGATAGACACTTACCTGGCCAATTGGTTTGAGTAACGGAGTTAGGCTCTACGCCTTTTTAAAGAGCATGTTTTGAAAATGAGTATTGATATAGCCCTAAGTCGGTGTACCACCTCATTTCAATGTACAAGTTTGAACCGGTATATCATCTTGAACCGGTGTACCACCCTCTGTTGGTGCATCACTCTAATCCAGAGTCAGTATATCCATCGTCTGTACTTATCAGTCCTTGATAATTCTGATACCAGTCTCTGATAATCCTGATATCAGTCTGTGATAACCCTGATAACTCTGATAATTCTGATAATTTTGATAATCTCCAGTTTGTACTGGACGGTAATTCTATCCTAGCACAGAGCTTATATGTGGAACTGGGCCACGCCGGATGAAACTCCGAGATCAATAAAGATAAGTACATGCAGTAATTGACTCATGTAGAAGAATTGCTGATACGTATTTCCGTACCCATTTTTGAGTGTAAAGATTCTGACGAAGGAAAAGGAGAAGACCTCTGTGGTTCGAAGTTGATAATCATATGTTGCTACAAATATCCTTGGTGACCGATGTCAGTAGAGAACTTCAAAGGTGAACGTATAGTCCGTATTACGAAAAAACCACCTCCATGACGTGTTCTATGTTTCTTAGTTGTTACAATTCGACCACAATTGTGTCATTGAGTAGGAGGTATCTTGTGTTACCATGGTGTATGGGCGCCATGGAAACACTTAAGGTATCTTGTGTTGACATGGTGTATGGGCGCCATGAAGACATTTATGATATCTGGTGTTGATCGCGGTGTATGGGCGCCACGGGAAACACTATATATCAGAGTACGATATGACAAGATCCTTGTAGTCGAGCCAGAGATAGAGTAAAATTCCGGGGCGTATAGTCCGAAGTCTAGATAATACGGAGTTTGGTTAATATAGAGCAAATTTTGAGGGCGAAATTTTGTTTAACGGGGGGATAAATGTAATACCCTAAAATCTAACTTATGATAAATATCATAAATTAGTAACTAATACCTATTGGAAATAGGTGAATATGAGGTCTCAAATATTGAAGGGGGTTTATCTAAATTTTCTAGGGCAATTTCTATTAAAAATTGGAAGAGTTAAAATGCTAAGAAGCCCTAAGTGAATCTAGGAGTCATAAAATGCTGTGATAAATCCTAAGTGGCACTAAAAGAATTATTAAAATTAGGAAAGTATGTTGTCTCTAATTTAGATAATTTTTGGGACTATTTTCCTTGGAAAATAATGAGGCGAAATTTAATATTATTTTGGGAGATATAAGTTGTCCAATGATTTTTAAAATAATATATGGAGCATATATGATCAATGTCAATAAAATAGTTGTGATAAAATGATTAATCCTAATTAAGAAAATTATCAACAATTAGTAAGTGATTAAATAAATAATTAATGGCTAATTGTTTAGGAAATGAAGAAGGTGAAATACATAAATACTTAAAGGTTTAATTAGCCAATAAAGTAATTATTAATTAAGATAATTTAAGCATGAATTAAGTAATTAAATCAAGGTTTGAAAAGTCAAAACTTGTGTGATAAGGGAGCTGGCCGAAATTATTGAAGAAATTGGAGAGAATTTGTGAGTTTGGAAATATCATGATATTATGTGATTAAATAATAATATAAGAAGAGATATTTTAGGGAAAAGCAAATAAGATAAATGAGAACCGATAGAAAATAAATCCTAACTCAAAATCCTTGAATTAGGGTTCTAACAACTGGACATATTATGAATCAGTGAATTTTTGTCCCGAAGTTGATGTTACCGGAAGTCATTTCCGTAACCGACGGCGGTTATCCGAAAATGTTCAGCAGGATAGGAAATTCCCTTAATGGGATCAAAAATTTAGTTAACCCAAATACTTTTAAAGAGGAAGTTTAGATCTTCAGGGAGTTGCTAAGGAATTTCTGAGATTCTTCAAGATTACGCGATTAGAACACCGATCAGGGGATTTTATCGGTAAAATCCCATAAAGCAAATGTGTGACATCATTAGCATGACCTCATTTTGTTGAGAAAAGAGGCATGGAGGTCGGCATGGGCAAGGGAAGGGAGAAGATTTTGCCAACTCACAAACCCTAAAATCAATGGCTTAGATTAAAGAAGGGAAGGTGCAATTTTGCCCTTAGAAAACTCTATAAATAGGCTTCATCTCTTCACTTCTTTTCTCACAAATTCAAGAGCAAGTTTCAAAATATAGAGAGAGGTTAGAGAGAAGGAGGAGTCTAGAGAAAGTTGTAGCAAAGCCCTGGGTAATTTCTTCGGTCCTTAGTCTTAAGCTTTAGTAGTTCTTTCGGTAGTTATAGTAGAAATGTTGTTTTGATCTTTAATCTTCCAAGTTAGTTTAGATATCATGTTTTAAGGTTAAATATGATATATATTTCAAAAATTATGTTGGAGTAAGAGTTATGTTGAAATTTTGGAAGATTAGAGTCAAAGTAACGAAGTTCTGGCGAAATTCCGCCGAACAGGGAGGTCAGGGGTAAAATGGTCATTTTTGACTAAAAAGACTGTTATGATGATTGATTAGTAACAAATACGCTATTGTCCTTATAGGATACCTGTGCTTACGTTCTGACCAACTGTCGTACCGTATATCGTCAACAAAGGTACATTCGCGTACTGTAACACTAACTCTTATGTTTATTGTATGCGTGAATGTGCTATGTGTATTGTATGTCTAAGTACTATATGTCTACGTACTGTTGATTGGGATACATCTGCATACTATGGGCGATATACTGCATGCTCAGGGGCGATACATCTATATGCTAGGGGCGATATATCTGCATGCTAGGGGCGATACATATGCATGCTAGGGGCGATACATCTGCATTGGTTGTGAATGATAAATCTGTTGTTTGCTCATGTGCTGTTAATGTTGTTCTGTAACCCATATATGGTATATGTAAACATGAGGTTAACCGTTACCTTGGGTCTGGTTGCAATGGACCTCAGCCCTTAATATAGCTTCTGGGTCGGGAGGACCAAGGACTGAGGAGAAGAGTAAGTAACACGCATAGAGACCCGGCTGCAAACCATCTTTTGTTGCCACAGCCTGGGGATCGCCAGAGAGACGCTCTTGTTGTTATTTACTTTCGAAAACTCTCGGATCAATGTACCACCAGTTGGCATTTTGAATATGAATATCAGGTACTCTTTTGCTCCGTTGCTCTACTCTGATGGAAAAAAAATTATACTGCTTTTGAAAATGGGACGTTACAAGTTATGATGTGATCTAGGTGATTGTTGACCGATGAACTAAGTCAGCACATTTTATCCCCATCAATGTTAGATATTCTATGGAACAATTAGCAAAGATTTATATAAAGGAAATCGTAAGACTCCATGGTATACCAAAGAGAATTGTCTCTAATAGGGATCCACGATTCACATCCTGATTTTGGCAAGCATTACACGAAGCTCTAGGGATGAAACTAAAATTTAGTACAACTTATCATCCTCAGACAGATGGCCAATCTGAAAGAACCATATAGATGCCAGAAGATATGCTAAGAGCGTGTGTATTGGATTTCAAAGGGAACTAGGATTGATATATTCCATTGGGTGAATTTGCATACAACAATAGTTATCATGCGAACATACAAATAGTTCGATTTGAAGCGTTGTATGGCTGGAAGTTCCAGTCACCCTTATGCTGGACAGAAATGTCTGAAAGAAAATTGTTCGGGCTAGATATAGTTGACCACACTTCTATACAAATCAAATTAATCAAGAGGAGACTCCTAACCAGTACAAAGCAAACATAAGGTTATGTTGATAAAAGGAGGAGACCTCTAGAATTTGAAATTGGAAATCATGTCTTTTTGAAGATATCTCCAGTAATGAGTATTGGTAGAGCATTCAAGAGACAAAAATTAAGTCCTCGTTATATTGGTTCGTTGGAGATTTTGGCGAAACGTGAACCAGTAGCCTATCAAATGGATTTACCCCCAAACCTGAGCAGACTCCACAACGTATTCCATGTTTCTTAGTTAAGGAAGTACCAACTAGACCCTGTGCATATTATCAAGTATGAAGATACGGACGTTCAAGATAATTACATTTATGTTATCGACCTGGAGTGGATCATTGATCACCAAGAGAAGCGTCTCAAACACAAAAGTATTTCGTTCGTGAAAGTGGTCTGGAAAGGACTAACTCTACTGGAGGAAACATGGGAAATAGAGGAAGTCATGAAGGAGAAGTATCTGGAGTTAATGGCTCAAAGTATACAAAATGTATAACAAATTTCAGGGACGAAATTTAAATTAACAAGGGGAGGAATGTAACATCCCAATTTACACTTCTCCAAAATCCCTGCATATTAAGAATATTCAATAAAATATTGAAATTGAATATTTAATGAAATGCTAAGATTGAATAATTATTGTGACATTAATAATCTATTGATTACTCCTAAGTCAATTTTGACAAGAAAAATGAATGTTTGTTGCTTAGATAAATTAGTGCATAAAGACAACATATCCTTGTCACATATGTTTGCACCAATGGGCATTAAATTCAACACTTGTGAACCCTTGAGAAGGACCAATATTTCGGCCTACATGAGAGAAAAAGAGAAAAGATGAAATCTTGAAATATCTTGCACAAGTTGGAACAAATTCAACAAGTCAAAGCGCCACATGTCAAGCTAGGAAGCAAGATGATCAAGATGATATAGAGATAGGGAAGAGAGAAGGAAGAGCTTCAAGAACTAAGGTAAGTGTTGTTGTACTTTGGTGGTCCATCTTCTCATAATCTTCCATAAATATATAACGTTGGTAAAATACTCATCTTTTGTGTTTTGGTGGTGAGAAATTTGAAACTTTGAAGGAGACCAAGGAAGAACAGGTTGCCACAGAAACACAAAGATCAAGCAAGTTAGTAAAGATCCTAACTTTCCTTGTGTTATTTCATGTGGTTGGCTAGATCTTAGTTTTCTCGGTTTAAAATGGCTTATTCATGTTTTTCTTAGAACATGGAGACAAGGAACCCTAAGGGTTCATGCTGCCCAAAATAAGATCCAACATGATCAAAGACCTAAAAGCCAAGCTCTAAGACAAACCTAAGCTAAAAATCATGACTTTATGAAAAAGGTTTTCTTGTTTTGGGGGTCATTTTCTGCTTGAACCAAAACTCCACGAGCAAATAGATTTTCCTGATTTCAAGGTCACTAATGAGCTTAAAACAAAAAAATGGTGTGGAAAATAAGGTAGAAAGTGCTTTTTGGAAGCAAAAAATGAAAGTTGTACATGTTGCAAAATGTGCCAGTTTTGGTTTTTTTGGAGGTAGTCGACTTTTACGTGATTTTTGACCGAAAAATTTCCATATATAAATTGGATAGAAAGATATTTATTTTGATAGGTAATATCTAATTTTTGGAGCTTTATACAAGGAGTGACAGATTTTTGAAAAATACTTATGTTTCTAGAAGTGCAATCTGAAAAGTAGTGATTGTGTGTGATTTTTGACTAATTAAATTATGTCTATTGATGAGTACTATTTATGCCATGTTTTTCCTATGATGTGTGAATGATTTGTATGCTGAATTTGAGCTTAAATGTATCTAACACCGGTGCAAAAAAGGGCTTTAAGACCGCCTCATTTAGACTGGACTATCGACGCCCCGGTCTTAAAGGTATGACCGGTGGCAGTTTTGTAAATATAAAGAACTTCTTATACCGGATCATTTTTTCATAGGTCTTAAATATATTATCCAGACCTATTAAAAAAACAACTGGTCTTAAAAATGTTATTAAAAAAATTGAAATATCATTTACTTTATGGAGAAATCTCATACAGCAAGACTTATATTTTCTACACTCCAAAATAATATGGAAAAATTTAAATATAAAGGTATTAAAGTTTTAAGACGGAACATATATAATAGCCGATCTTAAAAGTTAGACTTTTAAGACCGGACATAAAATGCGGCCGGTACCAAAAGTTTAAATAAAAAATTAATTAATTTTAAGACCGGAGTTATAGAAATATCGGTCTTAAAGGTTAACTTTTAAGACTGTCTACTAATATGTCCGGTCATAAAAATAAGGCGTCAAATATATGTTTCTTTGCGCGAAAGCTTTTGTTACTCTCACTGAAGAACCTTTGTTCATGTTGCGAAACCCTTCCTGTTGCATTACCTCTCTTCCTCTCCCACTACCATTAGCTTCTGTTACTCCCGCATTTGCTCAGGCATTCCTCTCTTACTGTCTCGAAAATGAACGGTGAAAACGATTCCAGTGTGTTCCAGGAAAGCCAGTTACTGGTGTGACTGATGTGTGTCAGAACGAACCCTCTTCATCTCATAATGGGCCTCCTAACTGTCGTGCTTGCCATGGTAGAAGCGACACACAAATGATGGATGTATCCCTAAGTCGGACTTCTAGGACAAAGATCAAGATTCAGTTTGATGAAAATTTGCAACCTGTCGGTCCTAATAAAAGCAAATATACTAGTTTTGTCTGCTGTCTAGCACGTAGCAAGGTTAGCATCTTGACAGCTAAGTGGAAAAATGTGGACCTTCGCACAGTAAAGGATCCTATTTGGGACACTATCCGGCTTACATACATCGTCCTTGACTGTCAGAAGTTGAAAGACTCAACATTGTCTTATTGTGCTGATTGGTGGAGGAAGTTTAATACCTTTCTAGCTAACAAGTATATTTTTGCCGAGGTTTGGCCTGACCATAATCCCTGGGACAAGTACACATTTATTGATGAACAAACTTGGCAACAATTTGTTCAGCTGCGGACCACTCCTGAAGCTCTGGTGAGTTTATATTTTGTTTTGTTTGCCCTATTGTTTGCTTATTAACCTGTGCAGATATGTGAATGTTATTCTGTTCATCTAATCCTGTCTGTTAAATGGTTTGGTGTGTGAATAGAAGTATACATTTCCTGCCTTTGTCCTGCATCAGAGGAGCATGTCCTAGTTCCATGCAAGTATGATATGTAAACTGTGTACTCCCTTTCATTTGTTTCTCCCAATTTCTTCTACAATGCTACATCTTCCTTAAATAAAATTTTGAAACTTGATGGAGTGAATTTGACTAATGTTTGACGTTCATATCAAGCAGAAGTTGTCTAATTTCTGTTAGTGACATGGCTAGAATTCATAATTGATAGTTGTTTTCAATCCTGATTCACAGAAAAGAAGGGAACAAGCACAGGAGATTGAGAGAAAGAATGATTGCCTACATAGGGCTTCTCGCAGCAGATATGAAAAGGCCGAAAAAGATTTGATGGCAGCCAAGCGGAAGAGATTGGAAGATGAAGCTGAATTCAATCCTTCTGTGATAGTTGAGCAGCCATCTCCAATACGTCGCGAGGAGTTGTGGTTGTATATTCGGCAAAAGCCAAGCGGCACCTACACGAGTGAACAAACTCGTCTAGCTGCTGAAAGAATTGTAAGTATCCATATTGTTATTTTTTAGTTACTAAACATGTTTCATTACTAAGCTTCTCGTTATCTGTATCTTACAGGAAGATCTTAAAAAGAAAGAAGCAAAGGGATCTTTTGCATCGGACGGGAGGAATGATGTTTTGACCATTGCGACTGGAAAACCAGATCACTCGGGGCATGTAAGGGGGATTGGAGGACGGGTAGGCCTAAAGAAATATTTTGGTAAATCCAAACGCCACAAGAAAAGTATAGTTACCCGGAGGAGATGGATCAGATGCTTGCCAAATTAAGTGAGGAAGCAGCGGCCAAAGAAGCTTCATTGACTGCAATGTTTCAATCTAAGATGAGCAAGATGAAGAAGGAGATGGAGAAAATGAAGTGTCTCCTGAGCTCTCGGCTAGAGACCAGTGTTCCCTTCACACCTTCAGCTGCACCTATGCAGCAAGCACAAGAGGGAGATGCATTGTTGGACAGTCAGAGCAACCTTGTGACCTGTATGTGGAGGATCGTGATAGTCATAGACAATTAGTTGCTCAAGGGACTGTCCACAACTTGGGATCAATTGTACACCACTAATAAATGGCTGATGATGAAGTCAGAGTGTCAGTTGAAGAGGTGATCATTGATGCACCTATGCCTCTCCCAACTGATCAGCTGAAGCTTGTGAGTGATGTCAAGGGAACCTTCATCTCTTGGCCAGTGAAGCTTGTAGATGTCTTTACTCCTCTTCAAGCTCCACCCCCTCCTCAAGCTCCATCCACTACTGCTAAGTTGATTGCCAAGGAAAAAATATCCGATATGGTATCCAGCGGATATTTTAAGGATAAATCTCGGCCTATCAATGAAGTAGTAGGCCTCCCTAATATTCTACCGGTTTACATTGACCCCGAGGATTTAACGTCCCTGTTGCTTCCTGGAAAGGAGGTTACTAGTGCAATTGTTCAAATATTTATAGAGTAAGTATCTTCTTCCTTGATTACATTATTTAAATGCATCGTTTAGACACACATACATATATACTAATTCTCTGATCGATGTCATTCTTGTAGGTTCATGCATGATGAACTGGTTCAACAGGGCAGAATTAATGATTTTGGATTCTTATGCCCAGTCTATGCAAGTTCAACAACTTTGGAGGAGAGACAGGAGTACATATCCAAGAGGTTGTATGAAGTGAGAAGAAATGTGTACTTGTTTCCATACTACCTCGGGTACATATCACAATTCTTGTCTGCAATGCACTTAATTCTGCTACATATATCACTGAGTACTTTACTGCTGTGAATTTTCAGCCACCACTGGTAGTTGGTCCTCATGTGCATGGAGGAGCATACAGTAGTCTTCTTATGCTCCACTCACGGTAGTCCAAGGCCTACGTTGAAGCAGATCATAAATGGGTAAACATGTTAATTTGATTGTTTTGTGTAAAATCTCTTTTGTCTTAATTCTATGAACATTATTGATAAATTTGTGATTTTGATGATAGTGGCATGAGGACCTTCCAAATCCAGGTAAACAAAAAGCATGCATATGGTGCCAAAGATCCTAAATGGCTCACACCAAAGGTTAGTACATATTTGGAAACTGGCATAACTGCCTTGTGAACTTGGTCAGGAAGCTATATATGCTCTTATATATATTTCTTGTTATTTTTAGACCCGTCGGCAACCAAAGGGGTCCAACTTATGTGGCCCGTACGTCATGAAACACATATATGATATTGTGACGGAAGGAAGGACTAAATTCTCTGCAAAGGTAAATGTTATGGCTAAATTCAGTCTCTGGCTGAATCCAGTGTTTTTGTGTTGCTACGTCGCTGCTTCGCGTACTTCTCTCGACAATCACTTTCTGGTTCCTTAGCTAAACGTTTATAGACCAAGCTGTAAGAGGTGTTTCGGTTATATAAATTTATGATTTTCTAGCTTATCGTTCTGGGTTTTTCATGGGTTTAACAAAATCGATGAAATGTTCTTGTGGGTATTCTCTGTTGTTAATGAATATTGTATTTTGAAGATTATATTTGCACTTTAGACCTACCCAACTGACCAACAAGTGTTTTTAGGTTACTCTTGCTGTCTGCAACATCAACGTTCGTGGCCAGAGAAGTAAGACTCAGCAAACGCGTATAGATTTATATGCTACAGGCGAGTCCACAAGACCTTCATGCCATGCATTTAATTTCCTCGTCATGCATTTATTTTGGTTCTTGGATTCAATGTGATGCATTTATGACCAAAAGTGATTTTTTGTTATGCATTTAATAGGCAAGTTCCTCTGTAAAACAAAAAAATAAAAAAAATAGAAGACATAACCGAAATTGAGCATATATTTTCATTTGGAGTTGGCTTATTTTATATGCAAGTTTCAATTTTTTCGGATTATGTATGATCAATGATTTCTGTCTATATATAGGAATTCTACTATGGATCACAGTTGGATAAATGCTTTATGAACGAGTGTTGAATATCAAAATGGGGTGAGGAATTTATAGAATTTGCTAAACAAAGTGCCCATGATGATAGGGGGAAGTTTTATTGCCCTTGTGTAAAATGTTTGAATGAGAGGCGACTAAGTCCTGAAGTTATACACACACATTTAATTTGTGAAGGATTTTGTAAGACTTATATAGTACGGGTATGGCATGGTGAAAAAGTGCCAAGTGGGTCTCAATATGGGGAAGTGGCCTTTGATGATAACGACACGGATATGGATGATCACATAAAGGACATTACCCGTGATGTAGGAGAAGAGGCTTTTGAGCGATCACATGCATATGGTAATATGTGCAGTGATGCAGAGACGCCGCTATACCTACAGGTGTAAAAATACCAATTGTTGAATCTGTGTTGAAATTGGTAAGCTTGAATGCACGTCATGGATGGAGCGACAAGAGTTTTCGAAATGCTTGAGGCTTTTAAGGACATGCTTCCGGATGATAATGTGTTGCCGCATCGATACTATGATGCTAAGAAAATACATTGTCCACTAGGGATGGAGTACAAAAAGATCCATGTATGCCCGAATGATTGCATATTGTATAGAAAAGAGTTTGAAGAGAAGCAGACTTGTCTAATATGTGAAACCCCACAGTACAAGTCAGATAAGGGGCTTGCAAAAGTGTTGTGGTATCTTCCAATCATACCAAGGTTCAAGCGGTTGTTTGCGAATGAAAATGATGCAAAATATTTGAGGTGACATACAGATGAGAGGATTTCGGATGGACAGCTTTGACATCCGGCCGATTCTTCTCAATGGAAGAAAATTGATCAATTATTTATGAACTTCGGCGAAGAACCTAGGAACCTTAGGCTTGCCCTTAACATGGATGGCATGAATCCCTATGGAAGCCTTAGCAGCATACATAGTTCATGGCCTGTACTCCTGATTATTTACAACTTATCTCCTATGTTATGCATGAAATGAAAGTATATCATGCTGTCTATATTGATTTCGGGACCAAAACAACCCAGAAATGACATTGATGTTTACCTTGAGCCCTTGATCGAAGACTTGAAGAAGTTGTGGGAAGAAGATGTTGATGTTTTTAACTCTTTCAAGAAGGAGGTCTTTAAAATGAGAGCCATGATATTTTGTACTATAAATGACTTCCCAGGATATGGGAACTTGTCAGGGTATAATGTAAAAGGCCATAAAGCATGTCCGGTTTGTGAAGAAGGCACACGCTACCATCAACTTCAACATGAAAGAAAGACGGTGTATCTTGGACATAGGAGATTTCTTAGACGAGGTCACCCATATCGTCGATTAAAGAAGGCCTTTTTGGGTGGCCAAGAGTATGAAGATGCTCCGGTGGCATTAACTCGGGAGCAAGTGTATGAAAAGGTTAAAAATATCAGTGTCATCTTCAGTAAGACTGGAAAGAGTAGAAAAGAAACAAATATATGGAAAAAGAGATCTGTATTCTTCGATCTTCCATATTGGCGCAATCTTGATGTGAGACACTGTATTGATGTCATGCATGTGGAGAAAAACGTATGTGATAGTATTGTTGGCACGCTTCTCAACATACAAGGTAGTTCCAAGGATAGTGTGAAGGCAAGATTGGATTTGCAAGCAATAGAAATAAGTGAAGACTTACATCCAAGGCCATATAGGAAGAGAACTTATTGTCCCCCGGCTTCTCATACTTTGTCTAAGGATGAGAAACGAAGTTCTTGTGAGTGTTTACATGGCACAAAAGTTCCCTCGGGGTATTCTTCAAGTTTTAAGAGGCTTGTCTAGATGAAGGACTTGAAATTAGTAGGCCAAAAGTCTCATGATTGTCATGTCTTGATGCAACAGCTACTCCTAGTAGCTATTCGAGGCATCGCCAAATATGATCTTTGGGTCGTTTTGACTAGACTTTGTTTCTTTTTCAATGCGGTTTGTAGTAAGGTTTTCAAGATTGAAAAGTTGGATGAATTGGAGAATGAAGGATATCTTATCTTCTGCCACCTTGAGAAGGTTTTTGTTCCTACATTTTTTGACATCATGGTTCATCTAATTGTTCATCTAGTGGGGGAGATAAAGTTGTGCGACCCTATCCATTTACGGTGGATGTACCCTATTGAAAGATCTATAAAACTCCTAAAAGGGTATGTGAAGAACGCATACCGGCCAGAAGCATCAATTGTTCAGAAATATGTGCATGCTGAAGGGGGTAGACGAGGGGCTTTGGTAAAGAGTGTGGATCCTGATGATTTGTCACAAGTCCCTTTATACATCTTGAATAATGTTGATGAAGTTCAAGCCAACATATCTGCACATAAAGAAGCTGTAAGGAAAGAAAACCATCGAATGAACGAACAAAGGTTGATTAGGGAGCATAACAAAACTTTTACAAACTGGTTCAAACAAAAGGTCGAGGGATCTGAATGTGTTTCTGATACAATAAAATGGTTAGCATGTGGTCCTAAGGTTGATGTCATAAGTTGGAATTCGTATGTGATCAATGGTTATACATTTTACACGAAGTCCCTAGATGATAGGAGCACAGTCCAGAATAGTGGTGTTATGTTAAAGGTTGAGTCTATGCACTTCTCTAGTTCGAAAGACAAGAGGCCTAAATTGGCAGTCATGCCATATTATGGGGTTATTGAAGAGATTTGGGAGGTTTACTATGTCAAAATTAGATTTCCCATCTTCAAATGCAAGTGGGTTAATGTCAATAATGGTGTTCAGATCGATTGGCTAGGATTTACTTTAGTCGATGTCAATAGTAGAAGTTTTGGAGATGAACCTTTTATTATGGCAGACCAAGCGAAACAAGTGTTCTATATCACCGATCAAGAAAATAAAATGTGGTCTGTAGCTCTCCAAGGAAAAAGGGTCATTGATATTGTTGAGGAAAGTCATTCAAATTTGAAAGCGGAATATCACCTAGAGGGGGGGTGAATATGTGATCTCAAATTCTTTTTCGAAGATACACACGAAGAGAGAATTTGAACTATGACAGAAAGAGTAAATGAACACTGAGCAATTTATATTGGTTCGGCCTAATACTTTGACCTACGACCAGTCCCCAAGAACACCTTGGGATTTCCACTAATTTTTTCAAATACGATTACAACTCAAGGATGATCCTTTCTCTCTTGGACTCACCCCCCCTTACTGGTTGCAAACGTACACCCACTCTTAAGGTTCCACAACCTTAAGTTGTACAAACTAAATTGTAATCAAGTAAATGTTTTTAAAACAAAACTCCTCACCGAGTAGATAAAATGATAATCACTGAAGTGCTAAAATAACCGAAGATATTAATGGAACAGTTGAAACAATAAATACAATTGACTCAAATTGAATGCTCAAGATGTTTCGGTAGTTGGCAAAATTGAATGCGTCGGCCTTTTATAGTGAACGCCATTTATGCCGTTGAGAGGCTTCAAGAAAGAGCCGTTGTGATTCTCTTTATTTCCGTTAGACAGAAGAGCAAGAAGACTGAGGATATTCGAACGTTGCTACATTAAATGCTCTTCGGCAGTGACGACCTTGTGCAGAGGGATAATCAGAGGAAAGCTGGAATAAGTGTTCCTCGAAAGAATATTTCCGTCTGCTGCAATTGCTTATTCCTAATGTTGCTCTGTTTCTCTGACTTACATTTAATGCACTGCTACGTTGGATTTCCTTTCACTCGGATTCAAAAAATAACCTGGTTAATCACTTTCACACTCAACCAAGGAATGATTAGATATGATATTAGTGAGATTAAAGATGATTAATAAACATTAGAGAATAGCCAATAAATTTATAGAAGTGATTCAAGTAGCATACATCCATCATAAGTTTTTCTATAAAGCATTCTCGAGAATCAAGGTAGAAACCAAAAGTTGGAAAGGCGAACCTGAAAGAGTTCTCGAGAATTGATCATTTCACTCTCGAGAATCCTATGGCCAGAAGTTTATCGCGAAGATTTGATGAAGCCATTCTCGAGAATTGTATCGTCATACTCGAGAATCAGGCGCTAATCAATTTCTGTAGAAGCAAGGCATTCTCGAGAATTGCTACCATTCTTGAGAATTTATTAGTCACTCTTGAGAATCATGTAATAGGAAATATTTGACCATCATGTTTAATCACTTAGCATTCTCGAGAATCCTAAATGAGTTCTCGAGAGTCAAGTTAATATACTTGAGAATCAGTCACTTGGAAGCAATTGATCATTCAATAAGGATTCTCGAGAATCTATGACTCATTCTCGAGAATTACTGATATTCTCGAGAATCAACTCATGTAAGGCAATTTAGATCAATATATATTTACTTAGCATTCTCGAGTACCTTTTGCTTGTGCTCGAGAATCACTTCCATTCTCGAGAATAGCTTACTCATTCTCGAGAATGATGTTGTATCCAGACATGATTTTGTGGCAGACTATGCATACTCGAGAATCACTTGTGGGTACTCGAGCATTAGTTCAATTCTCGAGAATTGAATCATATTCTCAAGAATCAAAACAATAAGGTCATTTGATTTTGCCATGGTATACTCGAGAATCATAAGGTCATTCTCGAGAATCCTAAGATCATTCTCAAGAATTAGAAAGTGTATTCTCAAGGTGTTTGCTTATGGTTCACAAATTTAGTTACTTATGCTTCGTGTTTTAAAACCTTTAAATCTTTTAAATCTTTTGTTATCATCAAAACACTTGGGATCTAACATTCTCCCCCTTTTTGATGATGATAATAATTTTAGCAAAGGATTTATTTGAAGATTTAAAACTTTGAGAAACAGAAACAAAACAGATACCAGAAGATTTGAATTTTCATACTATGTCATTAAAAGCTACAAATGATTAGATACCAGAAGCACATAGCAAAACAGATCACAAGAGTACAAAATAGATCACAGGTGCAATCTAACTATTGGTAATTAGTGACATTAGTGATTATCAAAACAAGTCATAAACCTTACTAACTCCTAGAGACTAACAGACTAACTAGACTCTAAATCCTATGCTTCTTCTCCCCCTTTGTCATCAGTCAAAGAGGGGGGACCAGGAGGAGCAACATAAGGAACAAGAGCAGTGGAGGCCAGCTCAGGATGTATGTCAGGATTGGAAGCAGGTGGCCCATGAGAAGTAGAAGGAGTAGGTTGAGAGGGACCAGGACGATTGAGGTTGTGGACAAAGTACTCAAGATTGTTGTTTAAATCCTGAACCAACAATTGAGTCCGAAGGTGCTATTCCCTTCAATGCTCAAATAAAACAGAGAGACGAGCATCTACATCATCTTTGAGATCTGACATCTCTGAGTTAAGGCGTTCAGTGAGCTGGAGCCTCAAAGCAAGTAGCTCTGTCTGTAGGGATTTGACCATTTCCCTAAGAAGCTGATTCTGACACTTCAAACCCTTCTTGAGTGGGTCAATTGCATTCTTAATCAAGGTCTGAGTGGCTTGCTGAGAGAAGGAGGGTTGACGAGTAGAAGCAGTACCAGCCTGGGAAGAATGAGCTTCTTCTGGAGCCTTGGAAGAGGTAGCCTGAGAGGGTCCATCCACAACGTCTTTATCTTTCCTCTGGAGTTCCTGTCTCAAGGGCCTAGTTGCCTTGGTAAAGGAAATCTTCATATAGAGTAAGGGAGTCTTACTAAACTGCTTCGGAAAGACTACCTTGTCACCCTTCAGTAGATACCAGATATTATTGAAACCAAGAATCTGGGAGACCAAGTTGAGATATGGCATTGTGTTCCTTTTGGAAGTCCCTAAAGTAGAGAGGAAATTGGACATTTATGAAATGACCAATTTCCCTAAGTTACGTGGCTCCTTGGCAATAATAGAGGCTAGTAGCTGGTAGTCTTTACCAACAAAATGAGTAAAGCTCTATCCTTTGTTAACCAAGTTTCTACTATAAAGATACCAGACAATCTATAGGTGTCAGACATCTGAGAAGGTTTGAACTTAAGAGGCTTCCCATCATATTCCTCAGAAGGTAATAAGATACTAAAACACTCATGCTCAGATAGAGAAGGTGGATCTTCAGG
This sequence comes from Acacia pycnantha, assembly GCA_025563575.1. Lineage (NCBI taxonomy): Eukaryota > Viridiplantae > Streptophyta > Magnoliopsida > Fabales > Fabaceae > Acacia > Acacia pycnantha. The sequence continues at coordinate 175,322 of JAMWYP010000570.1, read as the reverse complement.
GGCATTAGTTATTCCTAAGCATGAATTCATAAGCTCAGCAGTAATCTGAATCTGCTGCCCCTAACCTGAGTAAACAAGATAATTTCCCCACTACGCCTCTTTCCTTCAACCATGTTAAAATAAAAAAAAATCTTAACAATATTAGGTGAATAAGGGGTTTGGATTTGCAATAATGGCATATAAGGGGCTAACCAAGGGGATAAGTCTAAGTTACAGGTTCTCCTAAATTTTTCCAGATCAAGCCAAACAGTGGGACAGAAAGGTCTCTCCCCATAACTAGAAACAAATAATGGATCAGAAGGTAATACCAAAGGTGCTCTACAGAATCCAGGGGGCAATGCAAGGCACTCTTCTGCCCAGCCATCTTGCAGGAAAATGTGAGAGGAGCATCTGATTGTTTTTGACTATGGTGCCTGTGAGGAGGTTTCTGGACTCTATCTTCTTTCTCCTTAGAGCGTAATTCATGAAAGTTTGGAGCTTCATCTTCGTATAAGGTTCTAGTATCAGTAGAACTAGACTGAGACGAGGACCCTTCGTCTTTAGATGATTTTCTTGCTTTCTTGGTTGACTTGCTCGTTTCCTGAGATGATCGACTTGCCTCTTTGGATAATGGCAGAGAATGAGTCGGAGCACGAGTTACTGGTCGAGAGGGAATGGATTGAGTATCTAGAGAGAACGACATTGACTTCGACAGAGTCTTCGACGGAGTGGGTTTTCTGGGGTTTGTACTTTTGGTCGATATCTAGTGCGAGGCTTCTTCGTAGAGGTTGAGAAGGTGATTTCGATGATGATTTATCCATGGGAGAAGGAAAATTACAGGTTTGATTGAGAATGAAGAAGAAGGAAATGAAGAACACAGAGAGAGAGAGAGAGAGATGAAAGGGATTCTTGAGAGTGAAGGAGGAATGAGCGAAGGAATTTTGGGGGTTTAGGGTTTTAGTGATAAAATTGAGTGAAACGGCACATCCCTCCAAATGAAACGACATCTTTTTAAAAATAAATGTAGCTGACCATTCTCAGGAATTGCTTGCAATTCTTGAGAATTGGTTATAGTTTAATTAATATATCAGAGGATTCTCGGGAATACAGCTCTGATTCTCGAGAATGGTTTTAATTCTGAATAAACTTGTAATGTTTAATTCTTGAGAATGATTCTTAAGTCCTCGAGAATAACCAGAGTGCTCGAGAATGTCATCTCAATTCTCGAGAGTGCTTGGCTAAAACAGGTTTTAAGAGAACTATTGAGAGGCAATTCTCGAGAATGAGAAACTGATTCTCGAGAATTGGACGCTAAAATAAAGTTCTACGAAATTTGTTTGAAGGGATTCTCGAGAATATCAAATTGTTTCTCAAGAATGTAGAGCTGAAAAACTCAATTTTCACCAGATGCAATAAGAGCAGTTCTCGAGAATGGGGAATTGATTCTCTAGAATGCAACGTTAGAATCAATTTTCTCAGAGTTCGTTGAGGGCAATTCTCGAGAACATAAAACTAATTCTCGAGAATTCAACACTTAAGATCCATTTGGAAGAGACAATTCTCGAGAATGCTTTTCTGATTCTCGAGAATGAAGATGCAAAATTGAACAGTAACACCTAGTGAATTTTGAAAACCCGATAATTCTCGAGAATGACCTTTGATTCTCGAGAATGTCTAGGAGCGATGATAGCATAACATACCTTGATTCTCGAGAATGGACACATGATTCTCGAGAATAGAAGCTCTCTGTTAATCTCTGTTTTTATATGTTCGAACAGAGAATCTGTAAAATGTAGCTAAACACTCCGATGGTAAAGTTAGTTTCTTTTAAACATCAAAACACAATTAAAAATATTTAAACTAACATTACTCACAATTCATTGGGATTCACCATTCCCAATTCTCTTCGAACGAAATTTAACAGTTCTTTGGCTAAGGGCTTTGTGAAGATGTCAGCGAGTTGCAAGTGCGTGGGAATGAACATCACTTTAATATCTTTCTTTTGCACATGATCTCTGATGAAGTGATGTCTCACATCAATGTGCTTTGTTCTTGTGTGTTGAAATGGATTTTTCGCTAGACTGATTGTACTGATGTTGTCACAAAGGATTGGAATTTCTTTTAAATGAACTCTTAAGTCAGATAATTGTTGTCTCAGCCACAAAACTTGTGAACAACAACTGGAGACAGCGACATATTCAGCTTCTGTTGAAGATACGGCAACGGTGGTTTGTTTCTTACTAAACCATTATACTAGTGAACTTCCAAGGAACTCACACTGTCCACTAGTACTCTTTCTATTAGTTTTATAACCAGCGTGATCAGAATCTGAATATGCCACTAGGAACTCTTGTTGACCCTTTGGAAACCAGAGACCAAGCTCCTTTCTATCTGAGAGATAGCAAAAAATCATTTTCACATGTTCGGCATATAATTCCTTTGGTGCAGCTTGGAATCTTGCACACATTCCCACACTAAATTGAATATCCGATCTACTTGCTGTCAGATATAGCAATGATCCGATCATCCCTCGATATTTGGTTATGTTGAAGTCTTTTCCTTTTTCTTCATCGGCATCTAGAGAGGCAGTGGAGCTCATTGGTGTGTCAGCACCGTTGCAATGCTCCAATCCAAACTTCTTGAGCAAATCCCAGAGATACTTTGTTTGTGAGATGAATATTTCATCCTTCCATTGTTGGATTTGCAAGCCGAGAAAGTACTTCAACTCACCCATCATCGACATTTCAAACTCATTCTGCATTTTCTTCGAAAATTCTTCACACAGAGATTCATTAGTAGAACCAAAAATAATATCATCTACATATATTTGTACAACCAGAATTTCATGGAGCTTGTTATTTTTAATAAAGAGTGTCGTGTCTACTTTTCCTCTAATGAAACCTTGTTCTAATAGAAATTTACTGAGTCTTTCGTACCAAGCTCGTAGAGATTGTTTAAGGCCATACAATGCCTTTTTGAGATGATAGATGTGATCGGGATAATGCTCATTCTCAAAACCAGGAGGTTGCTCTACATAAACTTCTTCTTGTATAAAACCATTTAAAAATGCACTTTTAACATCCATTTGATAAAGTTTGAATTCTTTGATGCAAGCAAAGGCCAAGAGTACACGTATTGCCTCCAATCTAGCCACTGGAGCATATGTTTCCTCATAATCAATCCCTTCTTCCTAATTATAGCCTTTGGCAACAAGTCTAGGCTTATTTCTGACTATAATTGCAGATTCATCACGTTTGTTTTTCAATACCCATTTTGTGTGAATGACCGGATGATCTTTAGGCCTAGGTACCAAATCCCAAACCTGATTTCTATCAAATTGATGCAATTCCTCTTGCATTGCGATCACCCAATCATTGTCTGAAAGGGCCTCATCAATCTTAGAGGGTTCGATGTTAGATATGAATGTAGAAAAAGTTACTTCATTTAAAGTGCTTTTCCTAGTTCTCACTCCTTGATTTACATCACCTATGACTTAGTCCAGTGGATGATTTCTTATAAATTTTCAAGCTTTGGGTTGGGATTGATCAGGATTTTCTACAGAATTCTGATCATTGTTTTCAAAAACATTTTTGGGATTTTCAAGAGAAGCAGGAGTCGATTTTGAAAATAACTGGTTTTTGTGAGTAGGTTCATCATCATCATCTAAAGGTTCATTAATTCTGGACTCGTAGAACACAACATGAATAGACTCCTCAACTATACGAGTACGTTTGTTAAATACTCTATAAGCCTTACTTCTATTTGAGTATCCAAGGAAAATACCTTCATCGACTTTAGAATCAAATTTACCCAGATTGTCCTTACCATTGTTGTGTACAAAACATTTACAGCCGAAGATGTGTAAGTGAGCTAGGTTGGGTTTCCTTTCTTTTTAGAGCTCGTAAGGCGTCTTATTTAGCTTCTTTCACAAATAAGCTCGGTTTGATATATAGCTCGCTGTGCTCATTGCCTCTGCCCAGAGGACTTGCGATGTTTGATTTTCATTAAGCATTGCACGAGCCATCTCGATGAGCACACGATTGTTCCTTTCAACTACACCGTTTTGTTGAGGTGTTCTTGGTGCCCAGAAGTTGTGATCAATACCGTGAGCATCAAAAAATTCAGCAAAGGCTTAATTTTCAAACTCTCCTCCATGGTCAGTTCGAATAGCTGAAATATAAATGCCTTTCTCGTTTTGCACCTTATTGGCAAACACAGTAAATAGATCAAACGTTTCATATTTTGATGACATAAACATAGTCCATGTAAAGCGAGAGAAGTCATCTACAATAACTAGAGTATATAAGTTACCACCAAGGCTTCTCACTTTAGCTAGTCCAACTAAGTCCATGTGAAGTAATTGAAGGGGACGATTAGTTGACTTTAAATTTTATTCTTAAAAGAAGATTTGGTTTGTTTACCCCTTTGGCATGCATCACAGATCATGTTGTTTTTAAATTGAAGTTTGGGTAAACCAATAACTAAATCTTTTCTTAGCAACTTGTCTAATTGTAACATGTTTACATGAGCCAGCCGCTTATGCCACAACCAACTTTCATCCAAGTTGCTAACAAAACATTTTTCCGAATAAACTTTAGGAAACTCTAATGTATAGCAGTTACCTTCTCTGGGAGCTTTAAATAATGTCTTTAGTTTACCTTTATCTATTGGGAGATCATCCTTACTCACAATAATACATTCTTTAGATTCAAAGAGAATTCAATTGTTTCTGTCAGCACTTTGATTGACACTTAGGAGGTTGTGGCATAGACCTTCTACTAGATAAACATCTTTGATCAATGGTCCATCCTTTGTACCAATTTCTCCAACTCCAGTGATTTTACCAAATTGGTTTCCTCCAAAGGAAACTTTACCACCATCTTTTGTTCTCATTGCCACAAACTTTGCTTGATCCCCCGTCATGTGTCTAGAACATCCACTATCAATATACCATTTATTGGTTCTTGATGCTCTCAGACATACCTGCAAATCAAGAGATATTAGGCTTTAGATACCCATTTTTCTTGGGTCCTTTGTGGTTAGTTCGGGCCTGAGAAACATAAGTTCCTTTAGGTACCCACTGATAATTTCCAATAGGCCTATCTCTTCTATCCTTTTTATGAAAGCAAGACGAAGTACTATCACCCTTACGATTACAATAATTACAATGTGCAAACGGGTTACATGCATGAACAGTTTTCTGAAAGTATTTCAAATAGGACTTTTCACCCGTTTTCTTCTTTCCTTTTCTTTTATCAAAAATAGGATTGTATCCTATACCTGAACGATCATTTGTAAATCTTTGAGCTTTCAAAATTACACTGAGCATCTCACTACCTCTAGTGAATTTCTCAAGTGTTTTTGTTAAATATAAGTTTCTTTTCTCTAAATCAAAACAATCTTCACAAACAATATTTGTGCACGAAAGATTTTTGACTTGCTGTTCAAGAGTAATATTTTTCCATTTTAAATCTATATATTTTTCAGCAAGTATTTCGTATTCAGATTGTACAACATTATATTCATCGATTAGCTCATCATAAGAAGGATGTGAATCATTTACCTCATCATCGTTGTCGGGTTTCTCTTCTTCTGCAACTAGACAGACGTTAGCCGTTTCTTCCTCTTCCTCACTTTCTTCTTCCGAAGACCCATCTCCCCAGATGGAAGACACATAAGCCTTCTTTCTGAAATGGTTGAATTTCATCTTCTTCTCTTTCTCATTGCCTTTCAATTGCGGACATTCAGATTTGTAGTGGCCTGGTTTTTCGCACTCATAACAGATGATTTGATCTTTATTCTTGTATTCTCCTCTGTTATTTGAGCTTCCTCCTTTTTGGAATTTGTTTCTGAAGCCTTGGTCCCTTTTATAAAATCTTTTGAATCTTTGGACCATCATTTCCAATTTTTCATCAGCTTCATCATCAATATCATCTTCCTTAATTTCTCTCTCCTTCTCACCATTAAGAGCAACACCTTTGCTCTTGTTGCTGTTGATCTCTTCTAGTCCCTTTCTGAATTTCAACTTGCTTTCATATTCGGATAGACTTCCGAACAAAGCAGCAACTGACGTCATCGATTCACCTCGTGCTTCTTCTATTGTTGCAACCTTTGCCTCCCAATCTTTGGTCAGAACATTGAGAATCTTTCTGGCTTGAGAACGTTGTTCGTATGTTTTACCTAGAGCCGCTAATTGATTGGTCAGGTGTGTATAGCGTAGTTGGAATTCATCGATGGTTTCCCCGATCTTCATCCAAAGTAAATCATATTCGGTAGTCAGAGTGTTGATTCGATTTTCTTTGATGCCAGAGGTTCCTTCATACGCAATCTCCAATGCCTTCCACATTTCTTTCATAGTAGACAGGTTGCATATTCGAAAGTACTCCTTTTGGCTAAGAGCACTTTGGAGCATTAAAACGGCCTTGCTATTAAGTGTAATTTTCCTTCGATCATTATCATCAAACTCTTCCTCTGTCTTTGGAACGGTGATACCGCATTCAGTCCTTGTAGGAACATAGTCACCATTCTCTATCACTTGCCAGAGACCATACTCGGTTGCTAGCACGAGCACTTTAAACTTTGCTTTCCAGAACGAGTAATGTTCGCCATTGAACTCCAGTGGTCGGTTGATTGAAGCACCATCAGGTAATATTCCTCCCATGATCTTTTTCTCGGGATGTTAAGCCCAACTAAGACACTTATGCTCTGATACCAAATGAAAGCGGAATATCACCTAGAGGGGGGTGAATAGGTGATCTCAAATTCTTTTTCAAAGATAGACACGAAGACAGAATTTGAACTATGACAGGAAGAGTAAATGAACACTGAGCAATTTATACTGGTTTGGCCTAATACTTCGACCTACGTCCAGTCCCCAAGAACACCTTGGGATTTCCACTAATCTTTTCAAATACAATTACAACTCAAGGATGATCCTTTCTCTCTTAGACTCACTCCCCCTTTCTGGTTGCAAACGTACACCCACTCCTAAGGTTCCACAACCTTAAGTTTTACAAAGTAAATTGTAATCAAGTAAATGTTTTTGAAACAAAACTCCTCACTGAGTAGATAAAATGATAATCACTGAAGTGCTAAAATATCTGAAGGTATTAATGGAACAGTTGAAACATTAAATACAATTGACTCAAATTGAATGCTCAAGATGTTTCAGAAATTGGCAAAATTGAATGCGTCGGCCTTTTATAGTGAACGCCATTTATGCTGTTGAGAGGCTCCAAGAAAGAGCCGTTGTGATTCTCTTTATTTCCGTTAGATACAAGAGCAAGAAGACTGAGGATATTCGAACGTTGCTACATTAAATGCTCTTCGGCAGTGACGACCTTGTGCAGAGGGATAATTAGAGGCAAGTTGGAATAAGTGTTCCTCGAAAGAATATTTTCGTCTGCAACGATTGTTTATTCCTAATGTTGCTCTGTTGCTCTGACTTACATTTAATACACTACCACGTTGGATTGCCTTTCGCTCGGATTCGAAAAATAACCTGGTTAATCACTTCAACACTCAACCAAGGAATGATTAGATATGATATTAGTGAGATTAAAGATGATTAATAAACATTAGAGAATAGCCCATGAATTTACGGAAGTGATTCAAGTAGCATACATCCATCATATATTTTTCTGTAAAGCATTCTCGAGAATTGTTCTAAGCATTCTCGAGAATCAAGTTAGAAACCAAAAGTTGGAAAGGCGAACCTGAAAGAGTTCTCGAGAATTGATCATTTCACTCTCGAGAATCCTATGGCCAGAAGCTTTATCGTGAAGATTTGATGAAGCCATTCTCGAGAACTATATCGTCATACTCGAGAATCAGGCGCTAATCAATTTCCGTAGAAGCAAGGCATTCTCGAGAATTGCTACCATTCTTGATAATTTATTAGTCACTCTTGAGAATCATGTAATAGGAAATATTTGACCATCATGTTTAATCACTTAGCATTCTCAAGAATCCTAAATGAGTTCTCGAGAATTGCTTCTATTCTCGAGAGTCAAATTAACATACTCGAGAATCAGTCACTTGGAAGCAATTGATCATTCAATAAGGATTCTCGAGAATCTATGATCCATTCCCGAGAATCAACTGGTTATTCTCGAGAATCATGTAAGGCAATTTAGATCAATATATATTTACTTAGCATTCTCGAGTACTTTTTGCTTGTGCTCGAGAATCACTTCCATTCTTGAGAATAGCTTACTCATTCTCGAGAATAATGTTGTATCCGGATATGATTTTGTGGCAGACTATGCATACTTGAGAATCACTTGTGGGTACTCGAGCATTAGTTCAATTCTCGAGAATTTAATCTTATTCTCGAGAATCAGAACAATAAGGTCATTTGATTTTGCCATGATATACTCGAGAATCATAAGGTTATTCTTGAGAATCCTAAGATCATTCTCGAGAATTAGAAAGTGTATTCTCGAGAGTGTTTGCTTCTGGTTCACAAATTTAGTTACTTTTGCTTCCTGTTTTAAAACCTTTAAATCTTTTAAATCTTTTGTTATCATGAAAGCACTTGGGATCTAACAAAATGATGGTCTTCCTGAGAGTACACCTTTTTCAAGGGGTCTACCGGACATGAACGAAGAAGATGAAGCGGATAATGAACCCGGCATAAGAAATGACCATCAAGAAGGGATATGGGAGGATATCACTTTATAAAAGAGTCAATTCATAAGGTAATATTCTTATGCAGAATTCTTTGAAAACTTTAAGGTTTTAACTATATTATATTCATTCTATGTTCTTAAATAATGTCACGCTGACTATGAATTTGTTCTTGTTTTATTTTGTGGCAGGATCCGATCCAAAAGGGCATGTTATAAAAGAGGATGTTACGTTGTTGGGTGGGAATCAGGTGAAGGCATGGTGAATAATATATTGGGCATGTATGTTAATTTACATGTTGTATTTGTAACTCATTGTGATTGTAAGTTATCTTATTGTATAAATTAATTTAACTGTTGTAGTCATAATATAATCATTAATTAAGAGGCCGCATAACTCATGGTGAATAATATTTGTATTTTTTTTCCTAATTCAATTTATTCATAATTGTTGATAGCTTGTAGCTTAAAGTATCGACTTTTATGTGATGTTTTGGGTGGTAGATTTGTGTAAATATATATGAGCAGGAAGAACATAACAGGGAAAAAAATTGGGAAAATTTAGACCGAAAATAAATAAGCCGGTCTTAGATGTTAAACTGTTAAGACCGGATGTATTTCTATATCCGGTCTTAAAGGTCAGGTGTACATATTTTATATTAAGCCGGTCTTAAAAGTTGGTCTTTTAAGACCGGTCTATTTATAAGTCCAATCTACAATTTCAATTTTTAAGACCCGATGTATATATCATCCGGTCTTGAAAGTCAGTCTTTTAAGGCCAGAGTAATTAGTAAATGCAGTCTTAGAATCCACTATTTTTTACGAATTGATCTTTATCGGTCTTAATATTCAGATCTTTTAAGAGCGGTCGATTTTGTCGGTCTTAAAGGTTGAGTTTTAGGATTTGAACAAAAATATTTTAGATCTATTTAGTACGACTTTTAAGACCTAATGTTTAAAAGGTCCGGTCTAAAAGAAACTCTTTAAGACTGATTCGAGTCCAGTCTTAAAAGGGAGACTTTTAATACCTCCTGGAACAATACCTGATGCGGGTCCGGTCTTACGATACCTCTTTTGTCCGGTCTTAAAATCCTTTTTTCCACCCGTGTAATCTGAGTAAATGTGTTATAACTCATGCATATAGGGAAATGTAGGGTAAATCTCATGAAATATAACAATTGCATAAATATCTAATACATGTGCATAAGAAGGGGGCAAGTTGAGGTTTAATATGAAGGCACATAGCGTAGCTAATACAATGCTATAGCATCGAGTAAGCCACCATGTGCCCAGAATACAATGCAACCAAAATGCTATGGCATCATAAGTAAAGTGATGCTATGCACCTTGTGTTCTGACTTTTCCTTTAAGGCTATTTCAAGAAATTAAGTGCAGGTTATCAGACGGATGTTTAAACAACGGTTAGATTGCTAACAGATGAATCAGAAGATGCGGAGGATTGAAGATAAGATTTGGAGAATCCCCAAATATCAACAGAATTAATCAACCGAATTTGAAAAGTTGGTCCTGACAAATTTGCTAAGGCCCAGCTTGTAACACCCGCCGTGGTGTCAACATTCTTTACCATAATCTTACACAGTAGTGTGGCAAAATCAGAAATAGTTCAATATACTGATACAACAGAAATTAAATTTTGATTACATAATAGGGGCATTCCCATGGCTTATACCTCTTTACAAACGTTTACATTCATCACAGACGGTCAAAATTAAATCACGTTAAACACCGTCGTCCCTCGGTTCTTTAAGTTGTCCCTCCGCTGGGCTGCCTTCAAGCAACGCTCCCTTCTTGAGCCTTGTGCAACACTTCTCTCCTATGCTCACCTGTCTATTGATTGGTAGTGGAGGGTGAGATTCTGATGAATCCCAATAGTAGACAATACCAATACAGTGCATGCAAGATAAATGCTAATGTATGATATACTTGCCTTGCACAAGCTCAAGTTAACATAATGACATCTGCATGCTCAATGCTTCATGCATTATACTCATGGCCATAGCATAATCAAAAACAGTTTCAATCATTCAAGTATGTTAAAAATAGCAAGAAAGTATAGCAATCAAACATATACATACAAGCAATAATAATAATATCAAATACATGCAAGTAAGGTAAGCCCACTACCTTTTAAGGACTACCGTCCTTACTCGGGTTCCTATTTCGCTAACTGTCAGGGTTGCTTGAAGTTCTTTCCTTCTCCTTCTGGCCCTAAGGATATAACCATACCTTTAGAACCAGGGGAAATGAATGTTTATTTTCCTTTTTAGCCCTTATTTCATTAGGGTTTAATTAAGTAACTTAAACTTGTTACTTTCAGCCTTTATCTTTCACTGCCCTTAAAAGTCCAGAAACTTCAACTATTTTTAATTAATTGCAAAAGAAATAATTTTAAGGTGCCTTCAACTCTCACGTGTTTCTAGAGAATTATATTTTCATATAAAAATAATTCCCAAAGTCAGAACATGCCAAATTAATCCCAGATTTTTTTCATTTTCATTCGTTGTGCAATTAAACTTCCAAAAACCATGACTTATCTTTAAAAATTTTCATCTAGAGTTCTAGATGTCCAATTTAGGTGGTTCAAAACCCTATGAACTCCTTATTAAGTCTAGGTTTTTTGAAAATTAGTTCCAGAATTTAATCACACGTAAATCATTCCCAGTTCCCAAAAACGTCCAGACTGTCTAGATTTGTTTCCAAAAATCAGGGTCATTTTGTACAATGTATTTACCTCTGACCAGAGATTACAAAAATACAAAAAACCCACCATTTTAAATATATGCATGTCCTCTATATACTGAAATATTTTCATAATTTTTAAAGGTCATTAACTCAGTCAAACACACATGCAAAGCTGACTGACTCCAGAGACCAAAAACTGGCAGTTTCAACGTTTTTGCTAAGCTTGTGATTTCATGCACTAAAGTGCCTTTAAAAATTTGTCCACCAACTTATTCCCACACAATTTTTCGTGAAGAACACACTGGTAAACTCAGAATCATGAAAATTCATTTATTTCCCCAAGTTCTAGTTCGGTAAAAGTTAGGGTTTCTTACCAATAACTCCAAAAATCATAAGAGAAGGTTTGCGTTCTTACCACAAGTGCTTGATATTGAGCTTGTGGTCACTTCTTTTTCTCAACCCTTCAGCCTAGAACCAAGAATACTCATGAATGTGAGTTTAAAATTCACCAAAATTGACATGCAAGAAGGTTTGACCACTTACTTTCTTGGATTTCTTCTTGTTCCTTTCTTCTTGTTTGGAACATCGGTGATTCAAGATGATGTTGAGGTTGATGATGATGATTGTGGAGAAGGAGGGGGAGAGGATGGTTGGTGATGTAGGGAGAGGGAGAGGAGGGTTACGGTTTGGAGAAGGAGGAAGAGGAGATGGTTGGTTGCTTGAAGGAGGAAGGGAGGAGGAGAGGTCTGATTTTTTTGTATGTTGAAATGAATTGTGAATGCGTGTGTACTTGGTGTCCGTGAGTTAAGGGAGAGGGAAGAGAAAAATGTGATGTGTTGTGTGTGTAAATGACAAGTGTGTGTATGTGTGAGTGAAAAGGTGATGTCGTGAGTGTTTGGAGAGGAAGGAAGTGAGATAAAATTAAATGGATGTGTGTATGTGCAGATTTGGTCATGGCATTAGAGAGAAAAAGAGGAAAATTCCATTTTGAATTGAATATGTGTGTGTGTACGTGATGCTACGGTATAAGAGGGAAGAGGAATCAAAAATCTGATCTCATGCGTGTTGTTCCCACGGCAAAGAACAATTAAAAAGCCAAAAAAATTTGAATTGGTTTAATCCTTGCCAAGTGTAATGCATGCAAAAGACCACATGTTAGTTTGTGTGAAGATAAATTGCCAAGTGTCATGGTTTTTGCATGTGTGTAACAAGTGTCACACATGCAAGGTGACATGTGTGTGTGTTGTCTTGGTTTACGTGCTTGGGTTCTGGTGTAATTGTCTCGGTTTGCATGTTGGGTTCCGGTGTTATTGTCTCAGTTTGCACGTGTTTGGGTTATGTTGTGGGTGTGGCACGGTTTTCGAGGAAGTATCCGAGATTCTTGCTTGGGTTTTACTCGGAATTATGACACGAATACTGAGACTTGACAAATAATGTCACATATCGGTGTTACCTCAAAAACGCAAGGCATACCCGTTTATCCTGAAAATGCCGTATACTTACTTATATCGGCAAATTTATGCTCAACTAATTGTCCTATCCCTCAGGACATAGTTAGGTGGCATCTTTTCCAACTGGATGTACACCGTATAAGTGCCCAGTGCCCCTTTTTCACTGACACTTTAATTCCATGGCTTATACATACTAGGTCCACTGACCTATATAGCCGAGTTACTTAGTCCTCGAGAGGCTTTCTATCTCTCAACATTCTTGGGACTCTTCCCGAATTGGGCTTAGTTGTCTTCCTAATTTAGGTTTATTCTCAATTCCCAAGGCCCAAAATTCAGGATGTTACACAGCTCACTGAACGTATGCCGCAAGGAAACCTGACTATAAAAGGAAAAGACGACTAACCTTAAAGATCATCGAGTCGTTGGAGAGTCAAAGAAATTCTTATTCAGCTAGACTCAAAAGAAGAGCGAGAAGAACGTGCGAAGCACAAGAGCTCCAAAAGAAACCCAAAATCCTTCCTTGTAGTGAGATGGAGAGTAGAAGATACGTAACAGATGCCTCCTATGTTGTTGACCCCTCCAGCGAACTTTCCCTTTTGTCTAATTGAATTTTAGTTTATCTTTTTCCATGGGCTATTCTGTTGTGATTTCCTCATCAGTCATGAACTAAAACTGCTTTTGCTAAGCGAGGATGAATTCTTGAGTGCAGAATGAACACAGTTTGCTAGTTCTTTAATTAAATAAATTCAGTTTGTTGATCAGCATTTTAATTTCTTGTCGGTTAGTGAAAGCTAAGGGCGAGGATAGTGGCCTCGGCTGATTGGAAGGGAGTCAAGGTTAGACATCTAATAGGCAGTGTTTCCTAGGCAGGCTGGTGCAAGGCTTGACATATCATTGTAGGCTACAGGAATGGGTCTACCACTCATAACCATACACCTTGATTAGGATTGATAATATGATCTAGAAAATCATCATAGGTATATGGGAGAAGTATAGTTAAGATTGTACTTACAGGATGCAGAAGCTTCTGTCTAGCATAGTGGTAGGTTAACTGAATAATATTGTGAAGGCGACTATGTTGTAGTATTATGGAAGTTGTGTAGCATAATTGCTATAGCAATGTGCTAATGCAAACTGGGGGATTAACGCACTTAGGATGAAGTCTGAGCTCAACCTATCTTTAAAGTGATATCTTCTTACGACTACGATCATTTGTTTATTTATTTGTTTAATAGTTATAATCAAAAACACCCTAACCAATTTTTTTTTCTTTTTAAGCACAACTGTCGTCGAAACTAGTATCCTCATCGGTATCTCGGTCGCTATGGGACAATACTTTACTTACTCTTTATTACTTGTTTGACTGGTTCACTTACCATTAAGGAATTCAACCCAACAAGATTTTAGCGCCGCTGCTGGGGACTGTAGATACCTTTTATGATTACTAGTTATCATTGAATAGTTGTGTTTTATATAATAAGCTCACTCCTTATCTTCTCTTGATTTTCAGGTACATTATGTAGTGTATGTGTAGCCCGCCCTCTCTTAATCTTGAGCCTTACGATCCTACAATCGAACACACTTACAAGTAAAGGCACAGGAAGCAAAAGCAAAGAAGTCACCTCGTTGACTCCGTAGACATGACGGATATACCAGTTCATCACGCCTAGGGTCAAGGAGAGAACCAAGTAACAAATGGAGCTAACCAGGTGTTGGGATCCGTACACGTAGCGGAAGGAATTCATCCATTAAATGTTTACGAATCCCATAGAGAAGATCTATCAACGGCGTTTAAATCGGGTTAGTGAAGAAAAACTGTACCTATTCGAACTGGTATGCGTGCCTTCAGAATTCGTGGGCTAACACCTTCTTGCTCGATCAATCTCTAGGAGCCGACTCTATGAATCGACTCCCTCTACCGGCATCCACACCGAATAGCTCTCCAACACGTACGGTAGCGTACTAGCGCCTTCTTACTTTGTGTCTCACGTTTTTCTCTCTAGGATTTCTTCGCGGCTTGTTGGTTCGTTCTCTTAATACGACTAGATCAATATCTTTTATAGAGTTTCTAAAACCCTAATTGGGCGTATTAAAATATTCAAGATTAATCTAAATTAATCTTGAAATTGAAATTTGGATATTAATTAAATCTGTCCAATAGATCTAATCTAATCTAATCTATTCAATTAATCCAAATCAAAAGCCCGCCTAAAATCTGAGATATGATATCTGTCTATTTTAATTAAATTAGAGATACTATATCTCAATTTAAATTAAATCAGATATATGATATATCTATTTATTTTAGTTATTTAATTTATCAAATAAATTAAATACTATATAATAATATTATTATCTACTTTCAAATTTAATACACACACATCCTAGATTAAATGATGTATCCATTAAATCTTAGACATATCTAAGATTCAATGAATCTGGAAACTATTGCTTGGGTTGGGCTATTCGTGTGTTCTACCCTGTAAGCCCACATGAGATTGGTCGTGGGCCAATATTGTACCATCCCACTAGTCGCAAGCGGCCTCTAACAAGACATTGCGACTACCCAATTCATATGGGGATCATTGATACAACACAACCTATCATACAACCATGTCACGTCCCTTTTGTCATGCAATAATTTGGTCAAGGATGAGGCATGGATAATGTCAACCTCCTGTTCTTGAACATTACTTTCTCGATTCTTGAGTAGTCTAATAACTGAAATGGAAACTCTTTTCCATCATAGTATGGTCATACATTTCTCAAACTCACTCATCGAGGGACCCAGTATTATCTCTACAAATGTGAGGGACAAATTCCATCTTGACCGTTCACATTCCTCTGCATGAAAATCACTGATCCCGATCAAAGCCTTTATCATCACTCGGTCAAAGGTGACTTTTGACTAGATCAAAGATCAGCGACTCTCATGTAGGAATCCATGATGATCTCAGGTCATAGGGCGTTATGACGTGGTTATACATGAGATAAGCTTATGACATAATCCACGCAGCTTTCTCATAGTGGGTCTACCCAACCCCTCGTACTCTTACAAGTGCCTATGACTTTGATTCATATCTCCATCGTCATCAAAGTCACATTGGTCTTATTTCATCTTCGCTCCCGCGTAGATGACCGACCAGGGACATTTAGATGAGAGAGATATGAATTTCAAAGTTGGTACATCAATTAACGTCACACTGCTGGCCAACCTTTGATGTTTTGAGTGTATCTCACAATCTAAAAATCCAATTGAGCTGAAAACGGTGCCAATTGAAATTAGACTCAAAATCAAATCCATAAAAATTTGAACTGACCAAAATGGATTTCAGACCAGGGAGTTATGATCTTCAAAAGTGGACACTCGAAATTCTGGATTCATTTCAACATAGTCTCGGATTTTTGGAAGTTGCTCACAATATACACAACCAAATGAAGTGAAACCAATTCCATATAAATCTAGACTCAACAAGTTTTTCATAGAATATGGAAGTAACCAATTTTGATGAGTGCCTCCTCAAGTCAAGTTCAAGTCAAAGAACAAAAAAATTGAGGATTTTGCCTCGAGCCATAAGTTCCACCTCGAGTCTAAGTGAAGGCAGAGAGTTAGACATTTTGAGAAAGGTTTTTACCTCGAGTCAACAAGCTTACCTCTAGTCAGAAGGATCGTTTCTCAAAAATCCCAAAGTGCTTTGTTGAAACTGACTCAAGTCAGGATTTTGGCTAACTCGAGTTTGGACACAGACTCGAGTCAAGGTTTCTGTTGCCTCGAGTCAAGACAAGACAAACAGCAATATGGAGTATAGGCTAACACGAGTCAACTATCTGTAACTCGAGTCAAATGCCAACCCAAGAGATTGATGAATTGAGAGGAGTTTATAACTCGAGCCAGGAGATGCAACCGAGTTAACGGAGCACACAGTAGCAGCAACATCTCCGAGAATTCAAAAATGACTGTTATCAATTGATTTCTTCTTGCTATACTTCTCAAGGCTATTAATCATATTTATTAGCAAGTTTTAGATGATCAAACGAAGGATTAACATCAGATTATGAAAAGGTGGATGATTACATCAGAAGCTCCAACGGTAATATTTCTCCAACGGTCGAATAGTTCCAACGGTTATATTTGCTCACAATGATCATATTCAAACTTGGAAGAATTGCTCAATGATCTTCATCAACTATAAAGGGAGAAGCATTCAAAGATAGAAGAGTTTAGAGACAAGAGCTTGCACTGTCGAAATGCTGATATTCTAAATCCAACGATTATATCATACACACTCTGTTTCTCAATGTTTATATAGTTTACACTAGAGAGTGAAATGATTTGTAATGTACTTCAGTGTTTATCTTATTCACTTCTAAGAGAGAATATTCATTGTAATCATTTTATCTGAGAGTTACTCAAGATTGGGTGATCTTGAGTGGGAAATCAATTATATCCTTATAGTGTGTAAGGGGGAGTATCTCGATTGAGATTTGGCTTCACAAGTGCCTGTGTGAACTTGTGGTTTGTAAAGGCTTCTCTTGTGCCCGGTTTAAACAAGGAGATAGTGGATTGAAAATCTCAAGTGGAGCTTGGGGACTGGATGTAGGTCAAGGATTGGCCGAACCAATATAAATCTCAGTTTGCATATTCTCTTCCCTAAAATCTTATATTTCCAGCACCTATGTTTGAATGATTGACTATCGTTTTATAAATTACTTCTATCATACAAACTACTTTCAGTAAGTTGTAAAAAGATTATCAAAGTTATCTAAAGTTTTATCAGACACCCAATTCACCCCCCTTTGGGTAATAGCCAGGTCTCACAGGCATGGCCCCAAGAAGAAGGTGGAAGATCTGTTTGACTCATCATAGATCAAACCATATCCAATAGAGTTTGATTCCTCTGTTCAGAAACACCATTCCATTGAGGTGTTCCTGGAGGAGTAAGTTGTGAGATGATCCCACAACTCCTAAGATGGTCAATGAACTCTTGGCTCAAATATTCACTACCCCAATCATCGAATTATTTTGCCAAGTTGGTTTTGCACTTCATTTTGGAATATTTTGAACATTTCAAAAGACTCAGACGTATGTTTCATTAGGTAGATATACACCCATAACTACTAACATCGTCTATAAATGTAATGAAGTACAAATGACCTCCTCTGGCAGATTTATTCATTGGTCCACAGACATCAATATGTATGAGACCCAAAAAATTAGTGGCCCTGTCAATGTGCATAGTAAAAGGTGTCTTTGTCATGTTTCCCAATAAATAAGACTCACATGCATCAAATGATTCAAAATCAAATGAGTTAGGAAATCCATCTTGATGGAGTTTCGAAAAAGGTTTCTCATTTATATGGCCTAGATGACAGTGCCATAGGTACGTCAGATTCAAATCATTTAACTTGATCCTTTTGGTAGTTTATGTCATAGATATGTCCATTCAATTTTCTACTGTCCTTGAGATCCTGCACATTTATACAAATGCGAGAACCACATGCAGTATCTAATACCCATGTTAAGGAAGTGGAGAAGTGAATATCTATGACATAGATACCTGAAGCAATAGCCCAACTATCCTTATTCTTTTTCAGATCTTCAAGGTAGAGTTTGCAATTCCTCTTCCAATGACCAGGTTCATTGCAGAAGAAGCAAACCTCATCCTTCTTGGCTTTTCGTTTCATACCCCTTCTTTTCTGAACCATCAAAACAAGTTGGGCCTCTTCTTAAGGCTCTGTGCAGCAGTTTTAAGCATCCCATGCAGTTCAGAAATTGATTCCTCCATGTTGTAATCCATAACAAAGTGATCATAACTTCCTGGGAGTGAGTTCAAGATTACATCTATAGCTAACTCTTATGACATGGGGAATACAAGCCTCTCAAGATGATCAATGTGGCCTTTCATGTTAAACACATGAGGACTAACTAATGCACCTTCAGTCATCTTGAAATAATATAAGGGCTTTGTGGTCTCATACCTCTCTTGCCTTACTTGTTACTGGAACATTTCCATAGGATGATCAATCATCTCAGAGGCCTCCATATGTTCTAGATCTCTATCGAGGTTTGGAACCATAGTGGCAGGCATTAGGCATCTTGCATCCACAGAGTCATCCTTATGCTTCGTATAAGCATCAGTCGGAGCTCTTGGATCATTAGCTGTAGATTCGTTAGGAATGGGTTGATCGATGAGATATTCCTTTCTTTCGTGTTTAGAATCAATTGCTTAAGTTCCCAAACAAGTCAAGAAGGTTTGTCTCAACGAGTTTTCCCTTTTCAAGGATTGATCGCATTGATGGTGTGGCAATATTGCTAGTCTACATGATTCTACAACTAAAATATATGCAAAGTTTATAATAACCTCCTACTGAATTAACAACCCTCATTATAATTAGTGGACTAAGATCTATATTTGGCTTAAATTTAAGTCTGCTTTGGCAGGACGCTTAAAATCAAGCTATTTAGGTAGGCAACCTTTTTACCAATTACATCACATGTAACTCTTAAATCTTTATAGGATACGATCATCATATGACCTGGCATGTTTAATCCCATCTAATGCCTTGAGATCCAAAACTGTTTTGATAATCTCAATTAAGTCAAGACAATAATGAATATTGAGTATCATCATTACCCACTCTTGTCTCACGAAGATAACTCAACTGCATCCACTTTGGTGGAAAAGTACAAATGGGCGATCTATGTTTTGACAAGTTTTCATTAATTGACGGCATTACGACTTAAGATTTTATTTATAGGGTATATATGATATAATCTAATTAATCCTATTAATTCTACTTATATGAATGCAATCACGATTGTATCTCATATAAACTCTAAATTAATCATGCAGTGATCAAATCAAGACATAATTAAAATCATGACACAACATGGCTCATCTAACCTATAATCCTCTCAAGCCAATGAGGGGACTTCTCTAAATTATAAAAGGAGAAATACATCAAGAGAAACCTCATTTCACATATGAGGGGAGTGAGATGAGAAGAGAATGTACATCAAGAATATTTAAAGAAAGGCATGGCTCGCAAGCCATACTTAAATAATATAACACTTGTAAATTCTAAAGCCATGTTGTTCACCATACTCAAACAAATTTGAATAATTAATCACAAAAAAAATTAATTCATACAATATGAAAGAAAATATCATGATTAAATTATCGAGTTCATATTATATTATATAGATTGATTGATTGAATTTAATATGATAAATCATATTCATTTCTTATCAACCAAGTCACATTAAATTCACATCTTGATTGATTGATTGAATTTAATATGATGAATCATATTCATATCTTGATTGTTGGAAAGCATTTAAGATGATGAATCACATTTATTTCCTTTCCTTTCTTCAAAAAAACGTCCATAAAAATGGCACATAAGAAATCAGCACTTTATAAGAGTCTAACCCTAATTTAAGTGCTCACAAGAAAGACCCAATCCAAACTTGAATAGGAAAATCCAAATCATAATGAAGTAAATTCATAATCTATAACATAATATCATGATTTAAATTCTAGCGCTACAAACAATTAGTCATGGCGGTTTCGCTATGATTTTGAAAACATCATATTGTTTTAGAAAGATTGTTTCATAAAAAATAATTTCAAGAACAAGTTGTTTCAAAAATAACGTCCCCAAAGCTATTCGAAAGGATATAATCTTTCAGAAAGATTGTTTCGACCATGATCGAATGTGATTGACCTAGCATGACCGTCGTTTCCGCATAATTAGATCACAACGTGATTGATGTCGATTTGAACGCTTCAGAACTCAACGGATTTGAACATGACCGTCGGCCGTTTTCAGAATGTCCGATCTAAACACTTCAGAACAACATGAAACAGTCACGAGAACCGACTACATGTCCGGATACAAACCCTGACATAGAACTATCGTTTAGCAAATTTGGTTTTAGCATATATATCACATATAGATTCGGTTTAAACATATATATCACATATATAATCTCATGTTTAAAACCCAATTTGAACACACGGTTGACCTGACTCTGATCCCAATGTTAGGATCCGTACACGCAGCGGAAGGAATTCATCCATTAAAATTCTTACGAATCCCATAGAGAGGATCTATCAAAGGCGTTTAAATCGGGTTAGCTAAGAAAAACCGTACCTATTCGAACTGTTATGCGTGCTTTGAGAACTCGTGGGCCAACACCTTCTTGCTCAATCAATCTCTAGGAACCCTATGAATCCACTCCCTCTACCAGTATGCATACCGAATAGCTCTCTAGGCAGCGTTCTAGTGCCTTCTTACTTTGTGTCTCACATTTTTCTCTCTAAGATTTCTTTCGCGACTTGTTAGTTCATTCTCTTAATACGACTAGATCAATATCTTTTATAGAGTTTCTAAAACCCTAACAGGGCCGTATTAAAAAATTCAAGATTAATCTAAATTAATCTTGAAATTTGTATTTGGATATTAAATAAATCTGTCCAACAGATCTAATCTAATCTATTCAATTAATCTAAATCAAAAGCCTGCCTAAAATCTGAGACATGATATCTGTCTATTTTAATTAAATCTGAGATACTATATCTCAATTTAAATTAAATCAGATATATGATATCTCTATTCGAAAATTAAATATGAGATATAATATCTGTCTATTTAATCAAATCTAAGATACTATATCTCAATTTAAATTAAATCAGATATATGATATCTCTATTTATTTTAGTTATTTAATTTATCAAATAAATTAAATACTATATAATAATATTATTATCTATATAAATAATAATATTATTAATTTCAAATTTAATACACACACACACACATCCTAGATTAAATGATGTATTCATTAATTCTTAGAATATCTAAGGTTCATTGAATCTGGACACTATTGCTCGTGTTGGGCTATTCTTGTGTGCGACCCTGTAGGCCCACATGAGATTGGCAGCGGGCCAATACTGTACCAGCCCACAAGTCGCAAGCGGCCTCTAGCAAGACATTACGACTACCCAATTCATACGTGGATCATTGATACGACACAACCTATCATACGATCATGTCACGTCCCTTTTGTCACGTGATAATTTGGTCAAGGATGAGGCATGGATAATGTCAACCTCCTATTCTTGACCATTACTTTCTTGATTCTTGAGTAGTCTAATAACTGAAATGGAAACTCCTTTCCATCGTAGTATGGCCATACATTTCTCGAGACTCACTCATCGAGGGTCCCAGTATTATCTCTCTACAAATGTGAGGGACAAATTCCATCTTGACCATTCACATTCCCTTGCATGAAAATCACTGATCCCGATCAAAGCCTTTATCATCACCCGGTCAAAGGTGACTTTTGACTAGGTCAAAAATCAGCGACTCTCATGTAGGAATCCATTATGATCTCAAGTCATAGGGCGTTATGACGCGGTTATACATGAGATAAGCTTATGACATAATCCACGCAACTTTCTCATAGAGGGTCGGTCCAGCACCTCATACTCTTACAATTGCCTATGAATTTGATTCATATCTCCATACGTCATCAAAGTCACACTGGTCTTATTTCATCTTCGCTCCGGCGTAGATGACCGACCAGGGACATTTAGGATAATTTATAAGATACATCTAATGATACAGTTATCATTATAAACATACAAATGATATGA
This sequence comes from Acacia pycnantha, assembly GCA_025563575.1. Taxonomy (NCBI): domain Eukaryota; kingdom Viridiplantae; phylum Streptophyta; class Magnoliopsida; order Fabales; family Fabaceae; genus Acacia; species Acacia pycnantha. The sequence goes on along the minus strand of JAMWYP010000570.1, from coordinate 152,900 downwards.
TAGCTAAACGGAGAAATACTTTAAATAACATAAACGCTTAAAGTACAATGACTTGACCCTAGGGCATAATTTCCAACACCAGGTTCCTTCACCACCAAATGCTGATCTAAACAAAGCCATTATAGAATTTGGGATTCCAGACTTAACAAAACTAAATTCAGCCTTTACACCCCCAACCTTCAATATAGGGCACTTTGAGATTAAAGGTGCCATGATTCAAATGCTAAATTTGACCAGGAAATTTGGAGGACTCCCCCCTGAGGACCCTCATCTGCATGTCAAGTCCTTTATGGAGGTATGCGACTCATTTGTCATTCCCAGAGTCACACCGGACGCCTTTTAAATCAAATTATTCCCATTCTTTCTTCGCGACAAGGCTTGGACATGGCTAAACAACCTACCCACTAATTCTATTACCTCTTGGAATGACTTGGGAAGTAAGTTCGTACTCAAATTCTTCCCGCCGACAAAGAATGCCAACTAAGGGAAGATATCACTAGTTTCCGATAGAGATCGGACAAGTCCACAAATGAAGCATGGGAGTGATTTAAGGATCTCCTTAGAAAGTGCCCACAACACAGACTGAGTGAATGGATTCAACTAGAAACATTATACAAAGGACTAGATAAACAAACCCGTTTGATTGTGGACGCTTCTACAGGAGGTTCCCTTCTGATGAAGTCTTATGAAGACGGTCATGAACTATTGGAATGAATGGCAATGAGCAGCCATTAATGGCCAGTAGACAGGGAAACTCCCTATAGGACAGTTGCTGGAATACATGAGTTAGATGCTATGAATGCCCTTACAACACAAGTGTCGTCTCTCACCAACATGATTAGAGGGTTGACCCTTCCTGCCAAAAATTCACTGATGCAACCAGCCCTGGCAGTGTGTGTGTACTGTGGTGGAGAGAACTCCTACTCTCAACGCTCAGCTAACCTCGAATCGGTCAATTATGTTAAGAATTTCAATAGGGGCACTAACGACAATAACCCTTATTCAAACACGTACAACCCAGGATGGAGGTAGCACCCTAACTTCTCATGGAGTTCTTAGGGCCAATAAGCAGCACGACAGTCAACCGGCCCGTCATACTCAAATAGACCATCAAACTCACCAGGGTTTACCTAGCAAGCAAAGCAGTAGGGTGGTGACTCAGAGCTTCAGACCGCTATGACAAATCTTCTGAAGGAATACATGGCAAAGAACAATGCAATTATCCAGAACCAGTAGGTAACCCTTCAGAACCTTGAGACCCAAGTCATATAGCTCACAATTGCCCTTAACAACAAACCCTCCAGCTCTCTACCGAGTGACACTGAAGTCCCCAAGAGCTACGGAAAGGAACAAGTTAAAGTCATAAAACTTAGAAGCGGTAAGAATGTGGAACCCATGAAAGTAACTAAAAGGCCAATCAAAGATGTTGATCCGGAATCTGGTCAAACAGAGAAAGACAAGGAAACTATAGAGCAATTCTTTGAAGGAAAATAGCAGCCTCCAATGCCACAACAACTTGTTATAGGTGTCAATGCTACAACATCCTCACCATTTGTTAGATGATCATGTACCAGAACCAAAAAGGAATGCTATAGCACCGTCATCACAGCAAACCAACAACCTAAGTCCATCTCGGGTAGTAAAGCAACCTCCTTCGTTCCTACAGAGACTGCAAAAACAGAGCCAAGAAAAAGTAGTTTCAGAAATTTCTCGACATGCTGAAACAACTACACATTAACATCCCTATGGTAAAAGCATTAGTGCATTTGCCCAGATACGTAAAATTCATGAAGGACATCCTGTCCAAGAAATGAAGGCTAGGAGAATTTGAAACAGTCACCCTAACCCAAGAGTGCAATGCTTTGTTCCTAAATCGGCTACCCTCGAAATTGAAAGACCTTGGTAGTTTCACGATCCCTTGTGTCGTTAGGCCCCATTACGGCGGAAAAGCATTATGTGATCTTAGCGCCAACATTAATCTAATGCCGATGTCTGCGTTCAGAAAGCTGGCGGTTGGAGAGGCAAGACCCACCACAGTCACGTTACAATTGACAGACCACTCCATCATCTAGCCTGAAGGCAAAATTGAAGATGTCTTGGTAAAGGTGGATAAATTCATCTTACCTATGGACTTTATCATTCTTGATTTCGAAGCAGCCAGAGAGATCCCAATCATCCTGGGGAGACCATTCATGGCAACAGGAAAGATGTTGATTGATGTTGAAAAGGGAGAACTCACCATGCGAGCCAATGGTAAGCAAGTAACTTTATGAATCCTAAGGCCTGTACACAATGAAGACTTATCAGATGAATGCTCAGTACTCTAGGGTGATCAAGATGGAAGCACAGGGATAGCCAACACCCTCGCTTCTCCTATAAATTAAATGCTACGGTAAAGTCAGGTTGAAGACTCTAAAACAAGCACTATTGGGAGGCAGCCCAACATTCTAAACTTATTATGTGCAAGAATGGAGGGAAACTAGCCCAACATGGTCACTGCTATAGCATTATATCAAGCGAGATAAGCATTTTGGCTATAGTTGAGCAGCGACTTGGTCCCTATCCACCAAAATGGACTAAAATCAAGGAAGCTAGGTATGTCCTTATCTATGTGTGCAATGGTCATGTGAAATTTTATTCTTGGTCCACCACTTCTAGGCCCAATATACCTTGAGTCGTGCCATATCACCCTACAAGTAGCACACTGTTTCACCTTCCACCCTTCAAACCAAACACCCTTGGTACCACCTTTTCACTTTCTATACACATGCTTGCTAACCTCATCCCTTGTCCCACACGCTTTCTCTTATCCCCATCCTAGCCTCTGCCCTATCCTTTCCATTACAACCTTCATCCCCCCTCACCCATCAACCATGCCGAGAGCCAAGCAAGTGACGCAGCGAGGCTGTTTGCCCCTGAAGATGTACGCATGCCCTTTCCGAGCTCTTCCACCCCTACCTACCCGCAGCCACGACCCCCACTCGCACCCATGCCCGCTACCCCATTGATTTCTCCTCTGATGACACCTCCGCCAACGGGTCTAGTACCACTGCTTCCTCTGACAAATCCTATATCTTCACCTATTCCCCACTCTACTGGAACCCTACTACTCAACCCAAGAGCACCGCCAAGTTTATCTCATGCATTGGCGCTCTCCGCTCCTAGTTGAAGGCCCTCTACCATGATCATCGTATTGCTCTCGCTGCGATCCGCCACGGCTCACCCAATACCGTCTCCCTTTCCTAGTCCCATTCTGCCAATCCTACCGTGAACGGCGAGGACGAGACCTCCTCAGACAAAGACACTGCCACCAACGGGCCTGCTCCTACCGGCCCCTTCGGCGCCTAATCCCCTTATTGTGCCTTTGTTTTATTTATTTTCATTTCCTTTATTTTTTGTACTTGCCCTATGGGCTAGCCTTAGGGCCTTTTTGGAAAACTCCTCGTTAATGATAAAGTTTGTCTCGTCCTCCTGAATTTTTGTGTATTCTTTTTTACCTGCTACTGTCTCCCACCTTGTAGCAGTGCAATGGGGACATTGCACAATTGAAGTGTAGGGGAGGGTAATATCTGTAATATGATTGGTAATCAATCATTAATGTGCTCGAAACACCCCTAATTTAGCTTGTGCACAAACTGGAAATTTTTTCTTGTGATACATAAGAGAGTACGAATAGAGACCAATGGCAGTAGAATGACTGTGCATAACACAATTGACTGAGGGGAGCTGAACCGGGTAGGCATACGAAATTGATGGTACTAGACAGTCTGAGAAGTGTAAAGCGATGATGAGGAAGAATAGAGAGTAACCCAGTTGGAAGGATTTTTTAGCCTAATTTTTCTTATTTCAGTGAGCATGTTGAGCTAACCCATGTATGATCTTTGATTTTCCTTATTTCTCTGTTTACACTATATGGCATTTGAGTAGTAATGCGTAGGATGAAGGCATTCATATTTCACCCCCAAATCCCATACACAAACTACATACTTCATTCTCCATTTGCTACCCCCTTGAGCCTTATATACATTCCTGTGACAGAAGCAAATAGTCAACCAAGTGAGAAAAATGTGCACAATGATATGGCATATTGCTCCCTGTTAAAATGTTGTGGAAAAGTTATTCAAATTTTTTTCCTACTATTGTAGTATAAAAACAAGACAGCAGAGTAAGCAAAGGTCTTAAGCTAACATAAACCAATTGGAATAGAACCTCCATTCCAAGTTTGTTTTCTTTTAGCATGAGAACCCTTAAATGGAAAAACGAACTCAACAATCTTGGAACTTGACCTGAAAAATTGTTCTTCATTAGATCCAAAGTCAATAAGGGGGAATTGGCCAAACTAGAAGGTAGAGGTCCAATGAAATAGTTGCTTTGCAAATGCAAGTACTTGAGCAATGGCATATTAAGACAGCTTGGCAAAGAGCCATTGAGTTTATTTGACAACCACTACTAAAAAATGTCAAATTTGCGACGGACTTTACGAGGGAATTAATTTCCCTCGCAAAAATGACCACTTTGCGAGGGAAAAAATATAAAATTAACTTTCTCTCGCAAAAATGACTATTTTGCGACGGAAAGTTAATTTCCCTCGCAAATTGGGGACATTTTGCAAGGGGAAATAGTTCCCCTCGCAAAATGGGGGCAGCGAGCAATTGCCTCCATTTAACTTAATTGGTAAAATGAAAAAAAAAGGGAAAAAAAAAAGACATTTGCTGAGTCTCTCGAGCTAGGTTTCACGGCTTAGGGATGTCCAAAAAACCCGACAATCCAGGTAACCCGGTCTGACCCGACCCGGTCTGATGAAGGAAAAAATGGTCTGGAACAACTTTATGCAGACAAGACCAGACTGGTCTAGTCGGGCTGGACCGGACCTTGGGCCAGGTGATAAAACCCCATGGACTGGTCCTGTCTGGCCCGATATATATATATATATATATATATATATATATATATATATATAAAATATTTATTTAAAAAAAACTTAACACCTCAACTTAACCTAAGCCCTAAGGTGCTTCCCGAGTTTGTCACAACCTTCAGTCCTTCATCACTCAACAGAGCAGAGAGTCAGAGACCATGTCCGCGAGTCGTCTTCTTCGAGAAAGAAAATCTGTGGGTCTTCTTCACTCCAGGTTTAGTCCGTCTCTCGTCACCCATCCCCGCCCACATCCTCTATTTCTCGACTCTTCATCTCTCTGTAAGTTTTCTTCTTGCTTCATTTAAATCCCATAAACCCTAACTCAGTTTCCCTTGTGCCTTTCTTCGATTTACTCGATTTATTGGATTTAAATCCCTTCGTCTCTCATCCCTTGCTTCGATTTACTGGATACTAATTTTATTTGTGGGGATTAGAAGTTCTAAAGAGAGAAATTAGTTGTAGGCAAAGATCTGATAGAGCTTTTCCCTAGGTTTCTTAACTACAAGAATCCTCTATTTTTGCCCCCATGTTATATTCATTTGTCATGATCTTATTCCTTGTTATATTTGTTAGTATGCTTCAAATGAGACGTCTACATTTGTCTGGGATCTGGACAAAGAGCAGCTTGCTAATACTATAGCTTCATCATCAGACTGCAATATCTCAGCTTTGGTAAGCTTTTACCTTTGTAGGATAGGGGCAGTTAATTCTGAGCTATGTTTGCTTCTATTGTTTTGGCATGGCAATCAACCATCATATACTATATGATGGACAGTTGAGATTTCCAGATGCTAGTTTCAATTCCTTTGATCTAACATGCCAATTAAATCTGGAAATATGATTTCTGAAATTTTAATTAGGAGGCACTGATTGACACTTACATTCTGTCTTTTGTTGATGTATTTATCTTATAGGCTGCGTCTCAAGTTCATGGGGGGCAATTTACAATTGGTTTTGTAGATGGTTCTATCAGGATTTATGACGTCAGGACACCTGAAATGTAAGCACCTCAAATAGAAGTTTCTTCCATGATACAGACGTTGATATGTTCCCATCATAGATTGAATTAAGCAACACAAGCATCTGCAAACTTTCTCTATTGTTATAGCTTATAATATGCATTTAAAAATAGATTCTGCTATTTTAGGGGTAACTGGCATTCTTGTTGAATTTAAATTTTGTGGATTCAGAAAATTAAGTTTAGATCTGCTTCACTTTCTTACCTTGCCATTTCTCTGTAATGACAATGATGTTTCTTAGGCTTGTCTGTGAATCACACCCACATACTCAGAGTGGGGAAAGTTGTCTGGATTGGCTTCCAACCAAGTCTTGAACCAGGAAAGGTAAAATCACGATCCTTGCTAGTTTCATACTCAGTAAATAACTTGTATTACTTGTATGAATCTTAGGTAGGAATTATTACTTATGGTCCCTGGATTTTGTTGAAAAGAATGATGAGATCGTTTGGCATTTTTTTCTTCAGATTGTTAATGCTTCTCAGGCTGGTGATATCCAGTTTCTTGATATAAGAAATCATTCGGGTGCCTATCTGAAGCTCACCGGGGCTCACTCACAGCTCTAGCTTTACATAGACATGCTCTAATTATTGCCAGTGGTTCAGCCAAACAACTAATCAAAGTCTTCAGCCTGGAGGGTGATTTATTGGGCACAATTCGATACTACCCAACCCTAATGGCCCAGAGAATTGGTTTTGTAAGCTGCCTCAATTTCCACCCTTACCAATTATTGTATACATTATATATTCATTAGCTTCCATTTGTTGAGCGTTGCACTCTCGGCAGGACGAAAATCCTGCGTACATGATTTGGACTGGCTGTTGCAGATTCAGGGAAGCAAAAGAAGTAACTTCAATGTTGTTATTTTATTTTGTATTCTTGTTCCATGACATGTTGTTGGAGATTATTATGGGTTTAGGATTGGATTTAAGATGTTTGCATGTTTATTTATTGTCCCACAGGTGGTTCATTGATTTAATTATTGTTCTGAAAGTGGCAAAAGAAATTAAAAAATATATATATATATCTAGTCCTGGACTACAGGTGGTCCGAGCGATCCCTGGACGATGCAGTCTAACCCAAGTTGGACCGGACCGGACCTCGAGTTGGATTGTCCGGCCCAGGTCCCTGCAGACCGGACCTCGGGTTAACCCCCACGATGCAGTGCGGTCCATGGACATGCCTATCACGGCTTATAAACGTCTTCCCTCCTCTCTCTTTCTCCGATGCGTCTTCCCTTCTCTGAAATTCCTTCCCTCTCCAACGACGACGACGGAAAAGTATGCTCTCCTCAGATCCAATGACGACGCGTGGTGTTGTGCTGAAGGAGGCCATAACACGTTCGGAAGGCTGGACGGAGAAGGAGCCGAGCACGGTGGTTAAACCCTTGAATTTGGATTAAGCGAAAACGGTTTGTGGTTATTTGGATTTGGATCGCATACTTTCTGTATTCAGCTTTCTTCCTTTTGATTTCTTTTCACTTCGCCCCTATTTCAATTTTGGAGCAATTGTTTGTCTCTACTAGCAGAATCGTTCCTTCTATCTGGTAATTTAAATTGAAAGTCTGAAGCTATAAACCCTTGAATCCGGAAGCTTGCCTCCCTTGCCCACAAACTCAACTCAAAGAAGTTTCAATTTTCTATTTCCTTCCGTTATTTTGTTCTGGAATGAAGCTTTTGGTCGAAGCTGATCAGAGGTGGTTTCTATATCTTTCTAACATCCACAAGACAGGATTATGAGTTGTTTGGGGATAAGATACTTGAATTTGGCCAATTTGTTGCTCGAGAAGCCGTGCTTGATGAAGAATATTGGGTATGCAATGAATTAAAACTGAAAGTCTGAGTCTATGATATAAAAGGCATGAATATTATGGAGCTTGACGGGTTTTTTTGCTTACTTTCATATATAACTTGTAGATCTATTTATGCCATTTTTTTAATGCTATGGCAGATAACGGAGTTGCTCAATGGCTTTGTACCATTACCATCTAATAAGGGAGGCTCATGAAAAAACAAAATGTCTTGAGAGTAGAAACATTTAAGAAATTGCTTGCAATATAATCTTCATTTATTTGCCTCAGCTTAATAACAAAAAAATTTGGTACCATTTGGAATTGTGTTTTACCATCCATTCCAGTCCATGCTTGGTAACCATCTAGTTGAGCTTTCATGAACAGTATGAATGAAAGAAAATTTTTCTATATGGCATGGACGAGAGGCATGTTTTTACGTGGTCATTTTTGTGTAGGAATCTCAGGATAATAGCAAAGAATATGCAGCCATGTTTGCTCCATTTTGGAACGAGATAATCAAGAGCCTGCGTGGAGAAGATTTTATTAGCAATAGGTATATTAGAGTTAGCGTCTTGGTAATACGTAGTGAATGCCTCGATTTGCTTCTTTGCCTATATTTAAGATTCTCTGTATAAACAACCTCTGCTAAGCATTTTATCTATCTCACCTTATGTGGATCAGGGCAAGCAAAGCATATCATTGGGACCTGGTGGTCAATTTGAGCTTAGTGGTGCCTTGCTGGAAACTTTGCATCAGACTTTGCTGAAGTTAACTCACACCTTTATTTGGTCAGTTAAATAGTTGTACTTAGGTTTATACATGTTTGTGGGATGCTTCAAAGATGAAAAGTGGTCTGTCATTATATTAGATAAGGAGCAAATTGTCTCTTTCAGCTCTTTACTAGGCAATACCCAACATTAATATACTGATGTTAGACTCTGATGCACTATTTCTTGAATGAAGTTAAGATTTTTTCCATTATGACGCTCTCGATTGGAACCATCATTTGAGATGTTAAAAATTCAACTATTAATAAAATCTCACACAACTATTAATAAGTGCCTCAGTTTTGAAAAACCTGCATTTTACCTTTCACACATAGATCGAAAAGAGACGTTGATAATGGTGGAATTTGGTGATAGAAATAGTTGTGGTTTTCTTTGTGATTTTGCTTAGCTTCTGGAACTGCATTCTAAAAGCTATTTGTGTTTTTATCTTCTTGGTTCTGCTTGTTTCATACCAATGCTTCTTTTATTAGTTTTCGAGGGGCTCTATCACCAATCTGGGAACCTTGATGGTGTAGCTACAAAGTATATACCCCCTTCTCCCTCTCCCCTTTTTATTGCGAAAAACTTCAAACTGAGTTTCTATTTTCTTTAAGTGAAATATACAGTTTGTTCATGTAGGCAAATACAGTTTATGGCGCGCTACGTGGATTGGAGGTATGTCTTATTAGTGTAAAATTTCTTCTCAAAATACTGGTGTTTGTATATGGTGTCATGTATTTCTAAATATTTTGATGTCCCTCATTTAGACTCTTTTTCTTTCCTGATTTCCCCCCTCTTTAGTGGTATCTGAAGTGGAGGAGGGGTGGTTAAAAAGATTGCCAAAATAGTTAGATGCTTGTTACAATTTAGAGCAAAAACTTGTGATGCTTTTGTGGCATTCTTTTTCCCTCATTACAGTAATTCCTTTTGATTTATGCCTGATCCATTTCCATAATCTTTTCTTCTCTTTTATAATGCACCAGACCTTCAGTCAATTGTGTTCTTTTGATTATTAAACCAAAGCTGTACAAATATACAAGGCACCTTGGTTTGTCCAAGATAAACCAAGGTTTGCATACCGTGGGCTTATGATTGGTAAGTCAGAATTTTGTTGAAGGAAAAATCTATTTTCTTTGGGTGATTTTATGCTATTATATATAAAAAAAATTTCTATTTTATTTTGCAAATACATCAAGACACTATTTACCAATTGAAGTAATTAAGCAGATAATTGAATCTATGTCTTATGCTAAGCTTGTAAGATAGACATTATGTGTATTTCTTGCTTGATTTCATGCTGATTTTCATTAATTATTGCCTAACTGCCATACCATTTTGTTTTGTTTCATGTAATGCTAATATCAAAATTATAATCTGTAGATTGTTTTACATTGGCACATCATAGACAAGCGGTCATTTCCTCTTGAGATGCCTTCATATCCAAAATTGTGGAAAGGCTCATATACAAAGTGGGAACGTTATACTGTAAAGGATGCTTATGAAATTGTCAAGTAACGTGATGGTAGAAGTGGATGACCGTGGTGGTGATGATAATAATGGTGATGATGATGACTAGACTGCTGCTATTTAGACTTCTTTTTAGTTCATTTTGGTCACAACATTATAATTTGTAATATTTTGTTTTTCTTGTTATATAAACTCTTATTATTATTATAATTTATTTTTATGATATATATATAAATATTTTTATTTCTTAATTTTTAATATATTTTTTTGTAATTATTTTATTTTTTGATTTTTTATATATATTTTTTTAAATAAATTGAAATTTACGAGAGAAAATTTTTTCCCTCGCAAATCCTCGATTTTGTGAGGGAACATTGTTCCCTCGCAAAATCCATGGATTTGCGAGGGAACAAATTTTCCCTCGCAAATTTCAGGATTTGCGAGGGAAAATTCTTCCCTCTCAAAATCCAGAATTTGCGAGGGAAAATGGAACTTTTCCGTAGTAAAATGATTTGCGACGGAACTTTTTCCGCCGCAAACCAATTTTGCGACGGAAAATAGCTTTTTTGCGAGGGAATTTTTCCGCTGCAAAAAACAGTTTCTTTAGTAGTACAAGTCAAGATCAGGCAATTGTCTCATTTCACCAATTGAAGCTGGAAAGGAACCTTGCAATGAGGTTGAAGACATATTCAGAGAAATCAAGTCGGGAAAAATGAAGCCAATATGAGAAGGCATTTCATTTCTGATGGGGTTAGAGGAAAAATCAAAATACCATGTGAAGCAATTTTATGGTGCCGTTGAATTCAAAGGGACCATTGTACAAGTGGTGACTCAAAATGGAAAAAAATTTAATTTTGTGCTATTTGTCAAAAGTCAGGATGGAAAGGTTCCTGGAATGTTCATCTGGCTAAGGTATTGATATAGCCAGTCATATTGATGAAGAAGAAAGGTAGGCATTTTGTCATTGTTGGCTTTATTTAGAGTGCAATTGTGCATTCCGAACAACTTCAATGGAAGAAAGGTATAAATGGGGGATTCTCAGTTTTAAGCTTGAGATTGGCGTTATAACATTCAATGACAAACATTTTGAGGTTGGAGTTGTTGGCAAGTAAAGATAGTGAAAAGGAGCCATTGAAATAGTCGTTGGAAAGATAAATTGTTGTTAGAGAGGTCATAGTTTAAAAGAGTGAGGAAGGAAAGGATCTTCAAATGAAGTTTTGTAAAGATAAAGTTCACGTAGAGACATTAAATTGCTAAGCCACACAGGTGTAATACCCTGAAAATCTCACTTATGATAAGTATCATATTGAGTAAATAATATCTATTGGAAATATGTGAATATATGATCTCAAAGACCTTGTGGAGAATTTATCTTATTTTTGGGGTAGTTTCTCTTGAAAAAGAATAATTTGCAATTAGGTCCCTAAAACGTTTAGAAGTTTGCAAACAGGTCCCTAAACGCATTTACGAGATATAAAATACCCTGTGAAAATTATAAAGAGGCAAGAAAATATTTATTTGAAATAGGGAAGAATATTGTCCCTAATTTAGGTAATTTATTAAATTACTACATTGGAAAAATAAAGGGGGAAAAGTTAAAAAGTATTATAATGACCAAAATGCCCCCGTAAATTTAAATATAATGCATGAGGCATAAAACACTAATGTCAGTATGAAAGTTGTGAGGTAATGAGTAATTCTAAATAAGAAAATTATCAACAATTAGTGGGGGATTAATTAAGTAATTATTGGCTAATTACTTAAGCTTAAACAAAGAAAAATCCAAAGATAATTATGTAAAACCCTATAATTAGTGGTTAATAGCTAAATATTAGCATAAATATATTTGCTAATTAATTGGAAAATATGAAGAAAAATTGGTGAGATTAGGTAATTTTAAGCCTAGAAACAAGAATGGACCAATAAGGGAATTTTGTGAAATTTTTAAGAAAATTAAAATATATAATTAATTAAATAATTAATTAATTAAAAAATAAACATTTACAAATCCAAAAATGGGCCAGCTGAAATTTTACAAAAAAATTGGGATAAGATTGGATGAGAAAAATCTAGATATTATATATGCAAGTTGTAATATTTTAATAATATAATTTATGTGTAAAAAATAGAAAAGGTAAATAAACACCGATAGGAATTGGATCCTGACTGGAAAACCATGAACAAAGTTTCTACAGTCAGTAAAGAATATGAAATAGTGGATTTTTATCTTGAAATAGACTGTTCCAGAAGTTAATTCCGAGATCGGTGGAGCCTTTTGATAATAAGACGAAATAGGGTAACTGTGAAAAGGCAGATAGTCACGCATTTAGAATTTGAAGAAAATAAATTGTAACTCAACATCCGGGAATGAGTTTATGATTTCCGTAACCGAGCACGTTTTTCAAGAATCTTCGGTTGAGCACGGAATGCCCTGAATGAGATCAAAAATTTAGTCAGTCCAAATATTTTGGAAGAGGAAGAAGAGATCTTCAGGGATCTGCTCCCAGAATTCTGTGTCCCTTCAACATTACGCGATTCGGACACCGATCGAGAACTCTGCCGGCCGAGACCTTCTAGAAATGACCACATGGCACCTTGTGATTGGCCAAGGGATGACACCTAAGGGGGGGGAGGTCGGCAGCCATGTGTCAAAAGGAGATGGAGCCACATTGCAAAAGTGCGATCCAACGGTTGTGATTCGGTATGAAAAAGTAATGAATAGTGTCAGCATTTTCCCTATAAATAAGGGACCACCCCTTTGGAAATTCTCACATTCAAAACCTTGAGCAAGACCGAAATTAGAGAGAGGTTAGAGAGAAGGAGGAGCCGGGGAAATTTTGCAGCGAAGCTCTCAATAAGTTCTTCGGTACTTAGTCTTAAGTTTCCGTAGTTCTTTCGGTAGTTAGAGTAGAAATGCTAGTATAGTCTTTAATCTTCCAAGTATGATTAGATATCATATGTTAGGGGTATTTTAGTCATTAATTTCGAAAATCATGATGGGCTCGAGTTATGGCAAAATTTTGGAAGATTAGGTCAAAGTAACGGGTCAAGCAAATTCCGCCGATTAGGGGGTCAGGGGTAAAATAGTCATTTATGACTAAAATGTCCATCGTATTGATAGATTCTTAACAAATGTGTTGCTATGTTGATAGGATATCCCTGATTACGTTCTGACCTACTGTCGTGCCGTATACAGACAGAAATACCGATTTCCGTCAACGAAGGTACGTTCGCGTACTATAACACTAACTCTGATGGATATAGTATGCGTGTATGCGATGTGTATATGGTATGTGTGTGATGTGAGTATGGTATGTGTATATGTGGTGTGTTGTTGGAATGCGTATTATGTTAGAAGATAACTGTATGCATGCTGGGAGCGATATATCTGTAAGGCTGGGAGCGATACATCTCATGAATGCCGAGCGACATCTGTTATGCTGGGAGCGATATATCTGCATGTTGGGAGCGATACATGTGCATTGGTTGGATGTGGTTTATATGTTGTGTTGATGTTGTTTTGTAACCCATATGTGTGTATGTATACATGAGCTTAACCGTTACCTGAGATCCGGTGCGGATCTTAGCTCTTAACATAGCATCGTGGCTCAAGGACCGAGGACCGAGGAGAGGAGCAAAGCAGGTTCAAGGATCCTACTGAAGACTTTCTCGTAGTTACTCCTTACTTTTGAAAACTCTCGGTTATTGAACCGCTTCTGTAAATAGCCTCGTGGGCATTTTAAATATATATATCAGTTACACTCTTGCTCCGATGCTCTACTCTGATGAAAAAAATGTATACTGCTTTTGGAAAACGGGATGTTACAACAGGAAGTTCCCTCTTTAATTCATTCCAGGAAAAATTCAATGCTATAATATACTTAATATTATATTTCAAATTCCAATTGTTATTTTTTAAATGATATGGTACATAATAAAAAATATAAATATTATTACATTTCAAAAACGGTTTACTTTAATGGCATGAGAGTTGATAGTCAAAATGTGAAATATTTGGTTCCTCAATTTAAACTTTTAAAAGTTAGACAGACTATAACCAAGTGATCCAAAGTTCAAGGAGTTTTATATAATTTAATTATTAAAAAGATATAACACTTAAAGTGATAGCTCAAGGCTTTCATCTTTGTGATTTATGGTGATAAGTTTGTAAAAAGTGTTCTCAGTGAGCTATATTAATTATGTGAGTATGTGTAGCTTAGCAAATGGATTTAAATTAATTTGGCCCCCTAAGAAAAGCATAAACTGCACCAAAGAAATATATGTAAACTAATAGGATATATTTAAATGCAGGAGCTGTAAGCATTACATATAAATAAATAACTGGAGAGAATTCATAGGCAAAAAGATAAGAGTTGAATTTATTTTCTATTATTATTTTCATTTAGCCCGTCCATGAAAATGAAACTTATAATGCTAGCTGTGCCAATACAGCTTGGCCATATTATTATTTTGTTAACCGTTATCTAGACCACATTTTAAACTAAGCTTTCATGAACAAAGTTTTCAAAAAATAAAAAAGATTTCATGAACAAAACATGTGATAAATTGTAAATAAAAATTGCCATCAATGAAATGGCGGAGTACTCAATGGATTATTCTTTCACTCCAGATGCTATAAATACAAAAAGTTATTCATAGGGACATACCTTGTTCTAATAGTGAGCCGGCCAGGTTGTTATGGCTCAATGTCAACTGGGTGAGGGATGTAAGAGACTTTACTGAAAAAAAATAGGGAAAATTACGTTCAAGTCCCAAGGAAGGAAAAAAATCACAAAAAAGTCCCTTGAAAACAAAAAATTACCAAGAAGTCCCAAGGGAATTTTTGTTGTAAATACATACATTTTCTGTTGTAAATGATTTGGGACTTTTTTATATTATTTGTACGGAATTAAAATCCAGGATTTTAAATGTTGTTGTAAATACATACATTTTTTGTTGTAAATACATACATTTCCTGTTGTAAATGGTCAGGTGTTTAAATGTTGTTGTAAATAATATACATTTGCCAGTAAATGGTTTGAGACTTTTTTTATATTATTTGTACGGAATTAAAAAAGTCTCAAACCATTTACAATAGGAAATGTATGTATTTACAACAACATTATAAACGACCGATTATTTGTTACAGGAAATGTACGTATTTACAACAGAAAAAGTATGTATTTACAACAACATTTAAAAAATTCCATACAAATAATATAAAAAAAAAGTCCCAAACCATTTACAACAGGAAATGTATGTATTTACAACAAGAATTTCCTTGGGACTTTTCTGTAAATTTATGATTTCAATGGACTTTTTTGTAATTTTTTCCTTCCTTGGGACCTGAGTGTAATTTTCCCAAAAAATAATAATAATACAGTAATTTACGTCAATTACTTAAAAAGCGATAGAGAGAAAGGAAAAAAAGAAAAAGGGAGGTGATACAGACTACAAAGCATTCAAGTTACGTGAGTGACAAGGATATGTGAAATGCCATAGGGAAATTAAATCTACATTACGCTTGTGTTTAACAAAGATATTGATAGGTCAGAGCCTTGTAAGGACACAAAACAAATTCTTGGGTTATGCGACAATTTTATTCTGAAATTTTTCACTGAGGGCCAATTTTTTCTCAAAAGTTTCAAAATTAGAGTAATTTTGACCTAACTGTTATCTCAGTTAATTTTGACCGTTAGTTGATCATATATGTTGAGCTAACAGTCCATGTGTTATCTATGTCATTTTTGTTAAGGTGTAAATTTACCTCAAAAGTTTTAAATCTAACTTTGAAACAAAAATGAAGTAGGTGTCATGTCACATGGACTTCGAGACAAATTTGCATCCGAACAAAAATGACTTAGATGATATGTGGACTTTCAGCTCAGCATATTTGATCAACTAATGGTTAAAATTAACTGAGATAAGGGTCAGGACAAAATTGCTTTCATTTTGAAACTTTGAGGGGAAAATTTCCCTCAAAAAAACTTTTGGGGCAAAATTGTCCCTCAGTAAAAAAATTTTAGAAAAAAATCACCCTTTAACCCTAAATTCTTCTGTCAATATTATATAAACGGCAAATAGATGGGCCAATGAATAAATCTAATGTCAGTTGACTTTTGAATAAAATCAAATAAAAATAGAAGCTTGCATGTATTTAATGAATAAAAACAGTTGTCTAAATATTTCTTTTAGTATTTTTTTTGAAATCATGGTAATCTTTCTCTTATAAAAATGGATAAATTTTTAATGCATCAGTAGATAACAAACATATGCCACTCAAAATGATATTGAAAAGACAGAATTAGCACGGAAGGATGGGAATTCTGTGAGTTTATATCATCTAAATGCAACACCTCCAAGTTGGTAAGTCTATTATCACCATATATGAAAGTATAAGTCTTAAATGTACTATGCCCGAGCAGAGTATAAGTGATGCCCGAGCATAGTGCTTGAGCATAAGTAGACGAGTGCTCGAGTAGGAAACCAATCTCTTCATTGTTTTAAGAGTTGATCGACTCATGCCCGAGCATAGATTACTCGTGCCCGAGCAGCATGCTCGAGCAAGAGTTAAGAGTTGTCTGAGCAACGTTACTCAGCGTCTTAGCATTCGTCTCTGGATGGATGTTGCCCGAGCATGAAATAGTCATGCTCGAGGAGCATGCTCGAGCAAAGGTATAGAGTTGCTCGAGCAGCATCTCTTGCCTTCTCTATATTATTCGCTAGAAGAAGCATGCCCGAGCATGGAAATATCATGCTCGAGCAGCATGCCCGAGCAAGGGTAAAAGCATGCTCGAGCAGCATGTAACATCCTATTTTCAAAAGCGGTATAATTTTTTTTTTTTCATATATGAGAGTAGAGCATTGGAAAAAGTGGAGTATTGAGTAACTGATACAACATAATACAGTGGCGTAGCTGCCTGTTCATAAAGAACATTACATTATTTGTTCAAATCTTAGATGTCCTCGTTCGATTCTTTACGTGTTCTTCTTACGCTCATCTTCCGTCCGCGAGTCTCCGGACCCTGAAGCTATAATAAGAGCTGAGGTCCAATGCCCATCGGACCTCAGGTAACGGTTAACCTCATGCTTATATAAACAATACATGTACAATAGATATCTCTAGTATTACAGCATTGATCAATCTGGTACGTCGTATGATCATTAGATAACAACTACACTATCATGCAAAGTTATCCCTGGTCTGCACATATCCAGTGCCACGATGTACGCTCGTGTCCTCAGCGCTAGGAAAACATAATCGGCAGTTATCATGACTATAACCCGTAAAGTCGTGTAAATAGTGATCTAAGTCTACACTTAGTCACAAGGCATGTCCAGGAGCCGTCCCGCTTCATGGCTTTATGAAACCATCCACAACATATATAAGCATATAAACACGGTGTCATTGTTACGGATGTGTCCGTACCTTCGATTGTCGTATGATCAGTACATTTGACTAAAACGAAAACACACGTCGACAGCTGGTTCGACAAATTTGGTTTGAGCGGTAGGTGATCACAGATATCCTATAAGGAAAATATCACGTTTATCAATATCTAATATCATAATAGGCATTTTAGGTACAAATTACCATTTTGCCCCTACCCTTACAAATTGGCGGAATTTCGCCAGAGCTTCGCTACTTTAACTCTATTTCTCCAAAATTTTAACATATCTCTTTCTCCAAAATACTTTTGAAATAAATACCATATCTAATCCTAAAACATGATATCTAAATCATACTTGAAAAATTAAAGGTCTACCTAACATTCCTACTAAAACTACTGAAAGAACTTAAGACTAAGGACCGAAGAAATTACCAGTAGCTTAATTACAAATTTCCCAGCACTCCTCCTCATCAAACTAATTTGCTCCAAGATTTTCGAAATGCTTGGTGGTTTTTGGTGTGAAAAATTTGAATAAAGGTTCAAGCTATTTATAGAGGTTTTTGGGTTACTATTCATGCTTTGTCAGACGGATTCTGGACCGTAGATCGCACTTCGTTGGAGTGGCACCATCTTGGCCCTACACATGGCTACCGACCTCCCTCCCCCTTAGGTGGCACAAAATGAAATCATCTTTGATGATGTCACAAGCTCACTTTATGGTCTTAATAAGAATCAAGTTCCCGATCGATGTCCCTAATCGCATAATCTTGAAAATCTAAAAATCTAGGCTACATAGCCACTGAGATATCTTCTTCCTCTTTCAAAATATTTGGGTTAGCTAAATTTTTGATCCCATTGAGATCATTTCGTTGAAATTTCATTAGATGCAAGAAGATTCTAAGCTTGAACGCCATCTGTTACAAAATTCACCGGATAACACTCAACTTCGGGACAAAAATTCACTGATTCATAATATATCTAGATGTTTTCTACTTAGCTCAAGGATTTTGAGTTAAGATTTATTTTCCATTAGTTTTCATTCTCAACTTTGCTTCCTTTTGTCTTTTTGTGTTATTCCCTAATCAGTTAAAGCTAGGTTACGGAAATGACTTGAAGCGGTCAACTCCCAGAGACAAAATTATACTTGTTCATAATATACTCTGACCTTAGGAACCTAGTTCATGGTTTTCTAGATAGGATTTAATTTCTATTGGTGGTCACTTATCCTATTTGCTTTTTCACAAAATATCACAAAATATATTAATATTATAATCATAATATCTAGATATTAAACTTTGATCAAATCTTATCCATTCCTTGGTCCAAATTTTCGGCTGCATACATATATATTTTCTTTTTATTTTATTTTTCTGTTTTTTTATTTAATTTACATTATATTTAATTATTTAATATAATTTCCACAAAATTCTCTTATTGGTCCTTTCTTAATTACATGGATTTAGGCTTTAAAAATTAGTAGAATAATTCTAAACCTTTGATTTTACTTTTCAAGATTACATCTTAACCCTTAGTAATTATTTAATTTATCTATTTTAATTAACAAGTTTAATTAGTGCCCTAATCATAAGTTTAGCAACTGTTTAGGATTAGGGATTTTCATACTCTTAATCTCATTAATTTTTCTTAAATATTTTCCCAATAATTAACAAGTATATTTTATGCTAATTTTATCAATTAATATTTAATTAAAGGGTTTCACATAATTTACTTGAATATTCCCTTGATTTGAGCTTAAATAATTAGCCAATAATTATTTAACTAATCCCTCACTAATTGTTGATAATTTTCTTATTTAGGATTAACCATTATCTCACAACTATTGGACTTACATTGGTATTTTATGCTTTACATAAAATATTATTAAAATCAATAAGGAGTCAACTATGGCCCTCACAATACTTTTTAATTTTTCCTCTTTAATTTTTCCAAGATTATAATTTGATAAATTACCAAAATTAGAGACAATATACTCTCTAAGTTTTATTATTTACTTACTACTCTCTTAGGATTTATCATAATATTTTTAGGCCATTTTATACTATGACAAGGGCATTTTAGTAATTTCGGCACTATTATTTTTCCTAATTCTCATTAGAAATTTCCCTAGAAAATAGAATAAGTATTTTACAATGTTTTGACACCACATATTCACTTATAAAAAATATTCATTTTATTTATCCGTGTATTACACAGCATCGTGACTTTTCGCTTCTTGCTCTTTGTATGCTTTGTGCCCGGCAAGAAAATATCTTGCTCGGAGGCACATGCTGGCTTGAAAGGCATTACAATATTATGCTTTCGAGCAAACTGGCGGCTTTGTATTCAAATGCTCTCTTCCTTACCCATGCTGTAATACCCGGATAATCATGTATCTGGAATATTATATAGAAATAAATCAATGGCTATTTCTGATAGGTGAATATGTGGTCTCAAAGAGTATGTTACACTTATCTTATTTTCTAAGGAAAAATCTCTTGAAAATTAGGAAAAATAATGTGCTAAATTCCTAAAATACCCTTGTGGAATATAAAATGGCATAAGAATATTATGATAAATCCTAAGAGGCAGTAAAATAATTATTAAAATTTAGAGAGTATATTGTCTCTAATTTTGGTAATTTATTAAATTATAACCTTGGAAAAATTAAAAAGTAAAAATCAAAAAGTATTTTAAGGACCAAAATGACCCCGGGATTTTTAATATAATGCATGAGACATAAAATACCAATGTCGGTGCAATAGTTGTGAGAAAATAATTAATCCTAAATAAGAAAATTATCAACAATTAGTAGGTGATTAATTAAGTAATTAATGGCTAATTGTTTAAGCTTAAACGAGGGAATATTCAAGGTAAATTATGTAAAACCCTTTAATTAAATATTAATGGCTAAAATTAGCATAAAATGTACTTGCTAATTAATTGGAAAAGATTAAGAAAAATGAATGAGGTTAAGTGTATGAAAATCCCTAATCCTAAAAAGTTGTAAATAATGTGATTAGGGCACTAATTAAACTTGTTAATCAATTTCTACAAATTAATTAATGGCCAAGGGTTAGGATTTAATCTAATAAAGCAAGAACAAAGGTTTACAATTATTCTAGTAATTTTTAAAGCCTAAATCCATGTTAATTGAAGTGGACCAATAAGGGAATTTTGTGAAATAAATACAAGATAATTAGAATATTATATAGAGTAAATACCCTTTTCGGTCCCTGAAAAAACACGCGCTACCCATATTGATCCCTGAATAAAAAAAATGTCATTTTTCGTCCTTAAAAAGTAAAAAAAAGGTCCCTTTTAGTCCTTTTAGTCATTTTTTGTGGGCATTTTAATCCCTCACAAATTTCCAAAAAGTCCTTTTTAGTCCCTAAAAAGGACCAAAAATGACATTTTTTACTTGGGGACCAAAATGGAAGCGTAGCGTGTTTTTTCAGGGACCAAAAGGGGTATTTACTCTATTATATAATATTAATTAATTAAATAATAGTAATAATAATAATAATAATAATAATAATATTATATAATATTAATTAATTAAAAAATAAAAAATAATAATAATAAAGGGCTGGCCGAAATTTTTGACAAAATTGGGAGAAATACTTTGTTTAAAATATCATGATATTTTTGGTGCAAGTTGTAATATAATAATAATATAAAAATACATATTTTGTGAAAAAGCAAATAGGATAAATGAGAACCGATAGAAATTAAATCCTATCTAGAAAAGCATGAACTAGGTTTCTAAGATCAGAACATATTATGAACGAGTGTATTTTTATCTCGGAGTGGACTATCTCCGAAGTCATTTCCGTAATCGGCGGAATGATTAAGAGATAAGACGAAACCGATATTTTGTGGAATAGGACAGATAGTAGAAATGAGAACCAATGGAAAATAAATCATAACTTGAAATCCTTGGATTAGTTGGTGAACATCTGAACATATTATGAATCAGTGAATTTTTGTCCAGAAGTTGATGTTACCCGAAGATATTTCCGTAACCGACGACGTTTGTCCAAAAATGTTCGGCAGGCAACGAAATGTTCTTAATGGGATCAAAAATTTAGTTGACCCAGACATTTCTAAAGAGGAAGATTAGACCTTCAGGGCTATGTTGCCGGATTTTTGAGATTTTCCAAGATTACGCGATTAGAACACCGAACACGGAACTTTATCGAAGGAATCTATAAAGCAAAGGAGATGGCATCACCTTGGTGACATAGGATGACATGGGCGGACGTTTTTTGTGGTGGAAAAGAAGGGAAAATGAGTGATTCTCAAGAAGCCACATTTTCATCTTCTCAACCGTTGATGAAAAGTTGATCCGAGGGTTGATATCCATGGGCTTTTCCTATAAATAGGGCCTTCATCTCTTTGCAATTCTCACACCAATTCCCTTAGAGATTTCGAAAATAGAGAGAAGGAGGAGCTTGGAGAAAGTTGTAGCGAAGCCCTGGGTAATTTCCTCAGTCCTTAGTCTTAAGCTTTAGTAATTCCTTCGGTAGTTATAGTAGAAATGCTAGATTAGTCTTTAATCTTCCAAGTATGATTAGATATTATTTTTTAGGGGTAATTAAGGTATTAATTTCGAAAATCATGTTGGAGTTAGAGATATGGCAAAATTTTGGAAGATTAGAGTCAAAGTAGCGAAGCTCTGGCGAAATTTCGCCGATTAGTCAAACTAGGGGCAAAATGGTAATTTGTAGCTAAAATGCTTGTTATGATGTCAAATATTGATAAATGTGATATTATCCTTATAGGATATCTTTGATCTTGTACCGCTGACGTACCGCTGTCAAACGTACCGTTTTCCGTCAGACATACTGTTTTCTGTCAAACGTTCCAGAATACCGTCAACGAAGGTACGGACGTGTACTGTAACACTAATGCTAATGCTTATAGTATGCTTATATTTGTTGTGGATAGTTTCATAAAGCCATGAACAGGAATCTGTCTTGGACATGCACTGTGACTAAGGTAGGGGAGGCTTAGATCACTATTTACAGCTTTACGGGTTATAGTCATGATAATGCCGTTATGTTTTCCAAGCGCTGAGGACACGACTGTACATCGTGGCACGGATGTTGCAAACCAGGGATAACTTTGCATGATAGTGTAGTTGTTATCTAATGATCATACGACGTACCGAATTGATCAATGCTATAATATTAGAAGTATCTGTTGTTCATATATTGTTTATATAAGCATGAGGTTAACCGTTACCTGAGGTCCGATGGGCATTGGACCTGAGCTCTTACTATAGCTTCAGGGCCCGGAGACTCGGGGACGGATGATGAGCATAAGCTGAGTAAGCAGCACGTGTGAAGAGACCGCGTAAAGACCCGATCGAGGACATTTAATATTTGAACAAATAATGTATTGTTCTTTATGAACAGTCCGTTACACCACTGTATCATATTGTATCAGTTACTCTATTGCTCCAATACTCTAATCTGATGAAAAAAAAATCGCTTTAAAATGGGATGTTACACATGCCCGAGTATCACCAACACTATGCCAGAGCATGAGTGATATCTTGCCCGAGCATGATAAGTAGTTTGCCCGAGCATCATCGATTACTGAATCTTTTTCCTTCATCAAAACTACTTTGCCCAAGTAAATTCTTTTGAGTGCTCGAGCATGATGTTCTTTTGTGCCCGAGAATAGGCCAATACTCTCATTTTATAACATGCCGTCTTGAACATTGCTCGTGCAAGCTTGAAGTCATGCAGAAACATATTCTCTAATTTTGAAAAAGCGATACATATTCAATGCAAATCTCTCATGGGTTATCTTCAAATCACTTGCTTGACTTATGAATGATATTTAAACATAACACTAATCATCATTTTAGTGTGTTTCAGGATATTAACAAAGTTTTATGGAAAAGAAAGAACTCGCTGAAGCATTAAATGCAAATTGCTAAAAGTGTTGATATCCTCATTGATGACAATTGAGCAAATTGAAAGCGATTCTGAACATTACTCCATTGCATTCAATGCTATTTCACAACGAGAAAAATAAAAGGAATGAAGGAATGTTGGAACTGCAAATCCACCTGGGACGTTTGAATGACGAAAATTACCACCTGAAGCATCATGAGTCTAACGAAAATATTTAAGACTCACAACGATCGATCTTCAAGCTTCTCCAACGGCCATAAATGTCTCAACTATAAATACCAGAAGCATTGAAGTCGTCACCCAACCGAAATGCTGTGCATTCATTTCGATTTATTACAACTCTACTGTTTCATT